>JASFAX010003988.1:0-40783 GCA_030737875.1 Allium sativum
GGAGACGACTATTGTGGTCATTTCCCATGTTCATGATTTTTCCCGATTTTTAAATGACCATTTTACCCCTAGTTGGCACTGTTTTGGCCATAACTTTAGACTGGAAAGGAATTTTGACCTGAAACCACTCCCATTGGCTCTGGATGATGGTTTCTCTTTCCGTAGAGTGGTCACATTAGCCAAACGGACTCACCGTTTGGGAGATATGGCTGAAACAAGTTTCAGATGGTGAAAAACAGCTTAATTGGGCTTAACCGGGTGATTAGCAGCTAGGCCCAGAGGGGAATTTCGGGTTTAGGGGTATTTAGGGGCTGATTAGGGTTAGAAAACATTTCTTTAGACATTTTCCAGCCGCCACTTTCATCCTTAGACACTCTAACAATGGCCTCCTACATCTAAAACACCCCAAATCACTTTCTAATTGAAGATTAGGCTTAGCAAACATCAAATCAAGAAGTATTAGCACGAGAACTGAGGTAGAGCTGCTGTGTAAGATTGGGAACAGCGCCAAATCAGAGAATATTTCAGTTTTGGGGTTTTAGTTGTGGCAAAGGTGAGTGATTTGCATAGTTTTTGCACTAATTATGGTAATTAAGGGTAGTTAGTGAAGATTAGCGAATTTATACACTAATAAATTCTGGAAAAATGTTTAGAAATTCTTAAATAATACTTTATGCTTCTGTTAGAAATTTGGTTCGATTTGATTGAGTTTTGTTAACCCTATGATTAGTTCTACTTAAACTTGCTATGGGAAAATATGAAGTTTTATTCACTTTTGATCCATTTTGATTCATTTGAATTGTTGTTTGCTGTTAGTGGTTGCTATTACATGTTGCTATGACTCTATGGTATGTTTTATGATTGATTAGAATAGTTAAATTGGTCGAAAACGTCGTCGAATGGCGTAGAAAGCTCGCTGGAAAGTTGCAGAAATGTGCAGGTTCCTAACCGGTTCGGATCGGATGAGGCTCGGATCGGATATGTGAACTGGGCAAGAAAACAGACCCGAACTGGAGTTTGGCACATAGGAGACCTGGCGAGAAGGAAGGCCGTTTACTTAGAGTTGGAGTGGACAAAAGGGATCGGATCGGAAGAATAATGGAGACCAGATCGGATCGGCTCAAGAATGGAAGGCTACGACTGGAGCAAGGCGAAGGGAGCGGATCGGATCAGGGAAGATGAAGAACGGGAGCGGATCGGATCAGAGTAGATGGAAAACGAGGGAGCTGATCGGAGAAAACTGGAAGGAAGACAGTGACCCGACCCGACCCGGAGGAGGACACCGACCCGACCCGAAGTGGAGTATCCGACCCGAACCGATGAAGGTGATGACTACCGACCCGAACCGATGAAGGTGATGACTACCGAACCGAATTCTAGGACCGTTAATGCGCGACAACTCTTCTGAAGACCCACTCCAATTCGACCAAACCCGAGATGCAAAGGAAGTCCAAATGAGAAGTTAGAGCTTAGGATTCGGATGGGAATCAACGAGTTCGCTTCATGGTTGGGCTTTGCTGCGGGACGCGTGCCAAGGAGTTATCGACGTCTATAGCTTTGGACCACTATGGTAGGAGGTACGAAGGCGGATTCAGGGCCATTATGGCATCGGTAGGACCAAGGGCTACAACTAATGAAGTGGGTCATTGAAATGTTTGGTCATGACTCCATATGTTTAGCTTGGTCATAACAGGGTTTCTACAAGTCGGGATTCGTCGTTGACTCAGTTTGTCTAGTGTTCCAAAGTGGTAGATATCGTATGCTTTACGCACTGAGTGAGAAATGTGAGGATAGTTGCTATGGATGATTTGTTTGCTATCATTATGACATGCACACCCCACCCCCGTATTCTTACACTATTTATTATGGCACCTTATAATACTATACGGTATGTGGTACTAACTCTTTGGTTGCAGGTCCAGGTTCAGGTATGGTTTAGTATACCTGTTATTATTCTGTTTAGATGCTTATCGCTCATACCAGGCTTTATGTCTGACCCAGAGTTTTATGTCTCCTCTTATTACTCTGGGTGCTCACACGAGCAGACTAGAGACAGGTTAGCTGGTGATGCACGGGTAGAGGATCCGGAGACGAGCAGGTGGCTTCCACGTACTATATACATAATATTCTCCCTGTGTTGTTGAAGATCACTGCTTGGGCATTGGTGGTGCATCTTCTACTTTAGCTTTCTTTTATTTAGAGACAGTAAATTTGGAAAATTGTAATAAGCTGTATATGGATTTCCGCTGCTCTGATGATTGATGTTGATTTTAGTTATCAGCTTATGCACTGTCTCATCTGTTTTATGTCAAGTATGTTATTATTATATTTTATTCCATGCGCTGTGAGACATTCTACAGGTTCCTTGATTAGTTCATTCCCTTCTTCCTTTTCCTTCTAACGACCCGTTCCATGCTAACTGGACATGTGTACAGCGCACTTTTGGAGTAAATGTCGGTTGGTGCGGGGCGGGCCGTCACAAAAAGAATGGAGCCATTATAAGACTCAGGTCCCATCATACAATGCAACACAAGCCGGAGGATAGAGTTTTACCTTATAATGGCCAAATATGCTTGATACGTGTAAAGCAAAATCATTTGATATTATTACAAGTGCATATATGTTTCAAAAATGAATAGCATCATAAATATCAATCATAGACAGCATAATTGCCCCATACCACTATGTCGCCATACTAGTTCTACAATCGAGTCCGTTATTTCGTGTTGGAAATTGGATTTCCGTCATGGGTCGAGGCAAGGGGCAAGCTCCTCTCCGCTTCGAGACATTCTAGCAAATGCCTCAGGACTACACACTCTGGGCAACCCTTGGATCTTCAGGGCCGGTCCTCTCTTACGTTTGAGGATTATTTATTCCTGAACACACGTTTCCCGGTCCTTACAGACCTATAATCGAGGCGCCTCGCATTCCAACAACCACAAAGGTGAAAAGTAGATATATATGTCAGGGCTGGTAAGTCACTGACCCCACCATAGCTAGAAAGAAACGTCGTGCTCTCCCTGCAGTCCGTATCCCGTTTTTAACTCATACCGGGGTGTGAGGCTCGCGAATCCACGCTATACACAAAGCCAGGCCACGCAGACCGTGCTTTGATCATCATCCACAAGACTTTGCTTTGCAACAGAAGCCTTGATCACAACATCTTGGCATGCCACATAGGCAGTCCACTCCATACGATTGATTTCCATCTATATATAACCTCTGAGCTCGTACGTCTCAGAGAAGGGCGTTAAGCAAAAGAATAAATTCTCCGCCGCCAAACAGATATATATTTAGCAGAGATCAATCAGTATAGAACAAAATCCAATGTCAGACACACAGTCCATTTACAAGTCCGTTCTGGGTCTGAACGAAACCGGAGGCGTCAAATTCCTCGTATATCCGTACAATCAACACATACGTTCAGACAGCTACTACTTCCGTCCCTTCACGGTAGCTACTCCGGTCAGGAACCTCAACAGCGCCCATCCAACCGATACGAAGATCGTCGGTCTTGAATCGTCTTTGCATTTTCCAATTCGAATCGCTCGATAAATTATTTGAAATGAGGGTTAGCTCGGCCTTTTGAAATAATTCACGTAATTAGAATTTAAATCGATTCTTTCCATGGTTATATTATTCGACATCCATCTTTCAGTTCTTTAGTGTTATTTTCGTGTCAAACACATACAACCATCAAATATCAAACAATTCAAGCCCAATTGGTTTATTTGCAATCTATGTTGCCTATAATATTTTATAATGATTTTTCGCCATTTTTATTTATTAAAAAATGGCCATATCTAATTAAACGACGTTTCAGGTTGTGCCGTGGCACTGGCGCTGTTTTTCCCCTAATTTGTTTTACACATATCGGAAAATCTAACCGTTGGATTTCTACAAAGTCTATATCAGTGGAAAGATATTCCCAAAGCGAACCCAACTGTTCCAGTTTCGTGAAATTCCGACGGTCGGATCTCCCATACTAGTCGTTTGAAGTTTCGGTTTCAAAATTCGAACTACAGCGTCGTTATTCGATTTAATTTAATTATATTTATATTTATATATAAATATAAACGATTCTGGCGCTGTTTTTCTTCAGATTTGAATTAGACATTCCGGACAATCCAACTGTCGGATTTTTTTCAAGGTTGGTGCCGTTGGGAAGATATTTCCAAGGCGAACCCAGCGGTTGTGGTTTTGGGAAAATCTGTTGGTCGGATTTCTCGTACTAATCGTTTCAAATTACGATTCCGAAACAGAACTGCACGGCTTCGATTCCTTTTAATTATATTTATAATTATATATATAGATATAGCTCATTCTATAATTCCAACTATAGTTCATTTCGTATTTCCAACTTCGTTTTCACTTCAAATATTTCACTAACGCCTTAATATTTCGAAAAATTTCGCCATAACCTCCTTTGTACGGGGAGGGGTTTGGAAATTTATTGGGCTGTGTTAGGTACCTAATAAATCCTAAAAAGCATCCACATATTTATAGTGATATAATCTGGTGTTTACGGGGGAGCATGTATAGATAATCACTCCAGAGAATAAATTCTCGTCACCCCGTTTCCGTGTGGAAATAAATAGTCCGTGTGCCGTATCTAATAACTAGAGAGACGTGATTATTGTCAACTCCAGACCCGTGTGGGGTTTTTATTAATCTGGCGATTTATCTTTATATTTTATATAGTCCATATCAGTCATCAGTTCAACCTGTAGTATATAGTCATCGCCATACAAGCCTCTCGCTCGTATGGTAAATCTTCCACCTCGTCACACAAGCTCCAATTGCTTATGTGGGATATGATGAAGTATGCCTATCGTCAAGAAGTATGCCATGTAGTGTAGTTCAAAATTAATTGTTACTATCCTATGGCGATATTTATTATTTCACACAGAATAACCAGCACTCCGCATCCAATGGCATTCACAGGAGTTGATATAAAAATAGAATTGCGCAACCAACTCATCAAGGCTTACCTATTTGTCGGGCACGCAAATAATTTCTTTACTCTACAGCTAATCCATTTTCCCTGTTCAACACATGTATATATATGCAGAACAATGCTAATAATAATATTTCTACCGAACTATTATTTATTTCAACACGTGTGTATTTTTATCAAAGCGTATACATGATAAAAGAAATATTTTTATCATCAAAAAATATATTTATTCAGCACGTGAATGTTTTTAACACTTCATATTCACAATAAAAATGTAGTTTTATTGTCGATTTATTTTATTTTAAAATACGATATCATTCAATACATGAATTTCAACTCGACGAACGAATTTCAATTCAACACATTAATATTTTCTATAGTTCGTATATATATAAAAATGTGATTTTACTTATCGTTAAAGTTATTTGTTTAAATTCAAATAATATTCAACACATGAATTTCAACTCAACGAATGAATTGCAACTCAACACATGAATATTCGCTATAGTTTGTATATATATAAAAATGTGATTTTTATCGCTAAAGCTATTTGTTTAAATTCAAATAATATTCAACACATGAATTTCAACTCAACGAATGAATTGCAACTCAACACATGAATATTCGCTATAGTTTGTATATATATAAAAATGTGATTTTTATCGCTAAATCTATTTGTTTAAATTCAAATAATATTCAACACATGAATTTCAACTCAACGAATGAATTGCAACTCAACACATGAATATTTGCTATAGTTTGTATATATATAAAAATGTGATTTTTATCGCTAAAGCTATTTGTTTAAATTCAAATAATATTCAACACATGAATATTGGTTATAACATATGTAATTTATTTCAACGAATGAAAATTATTCTAACACATGTATTTTTCAGAAAATTTCGGCAGCATAACGGCAGGGTAGTTAAAACCGGGACCGTCCCTAGTACGACTCCTCGCTCTACCTTAAAACCTCGCGGTTTTTGACAATGGGGATCATGCATCTAGTTCGCACGCAGGCGGCATGTTTTATTTTCAATTCCACAATCCTATTCTAATTTGTTTCAACCACAAAAGGGTATTTTTCAACCACAAAGGTATTTTTCAACCCCAATATCAACCACAAACAATTATTTCCAACCATTCTTCATACCATATAATATCACGTCAATCACAAGCAATAAATATCGCCCATGGTCTGTGGACGAGGGGAGTATATATATATATATATATATATATATCATATTATAATTCACTTGCATTTCATCACAATTCAAAGCATATATGTTTCATTCATCGTTTGTATAATTTATACATCGCTAATATAACTTATACAACACATGTACTCGAGGTATACAATGTGTATATAATTTACACTTCGCTTATATATTTTATACAACGTGATTCCATTCACACAATTAAGTTTAGGTTCCTCACATTGGTTTCTGCAGTGCTAAAAATCCTAGGAAGATCAGAAAAATCCGCGGCTTCTTCTAGATGGTAGAGAGCCTCCTTGCGGTCACGGTGTCACCTGTTTCATCGAATTTCGTTAACGAACGAAAAAGATATTATTTTTCAAAGTTTTGCAACGCTTTATAGTGTTATTTTCATTTCAGAATAATAAAGGTTGTACCTTTATTTTTGATTCAAAACTAGGTTAGCAAAATTCGTGAAATCCGTCGATCGTTGCTTCGATCAGGTGGTGCCACGTGGAAGAGCTACGAACCCGCTCTCTATCGGTGGTGGTGCGGTCCCCTTCGGTGGTCGGAGGAAGGCGGTGGGGCAGCGGAAAGGCGGCGACTTCGTGGAGGTGGTTCGGGCGATACAGGTGACGGTGGCGGGTGAGGTTTGGTCGGATGTGAAGAGGGGAGGGAGGGCTGTCGAACGACGGTGGTGGCGCGGCCTATAAGTGGCGGTGGCGACGGAAAAGTCGAAGGGCAGTTTCGAGCTTCCTGGATCGTCGATATCGTCTGAGGCGGCTAGGGTTTCGTAGGTTTTTTTTAAAGAAAAATTCCTATTGGTCGAGACTTTATAGGAAAATTTAAATAGTGTTTTTGCAAACGAACTCGAAATCAAACCCAACGACTGTCACCCCTAGCTAAATACCCCCATTCCGGACACAATGGGATATGTTTCGTTGGCCAATTCGACGGTTACGGTCAGTTATTTTTCAATTTAAAATATAAAACATTCAATATTTAATTTGAACGTACATTTCAATTTGCCAGGGCCACAAACTGAATCGAAAAATTCCAGAAAAATAAATCTAGCTTTGTTTTGACGATACGGTCCTAACAAAACCAGTTTCGTTGAATTCTGAGCTCGTTTGAAAAACGGCCATTTTAGGTCGACCCATTTTAACAGAAATTGACCAATCACATTTTCCTTTGCCCCGCTCACATACTAGCTTCAAAAATTATGAAATTTGAAACCTAGCAATAGTTTGACATCCCGGACCCAACAAAAGTGGTTTCGTCGAATTCCGAGGTCGTATGCAAAATATCAATTTTCAAGGGCTATATATGCTATATAGCGACCTTTCTGAAAATTCATTTGGCCATAACTTTTGATTCCTATTATGAAACTTTGATTTTTCAGATTCGTTAGAAAGGTATTCATAAACAGATTTAAATATTTTCAGTTTCGCTAAAATCCGTTATATTTTCCACCCGGTACAGTCAGACAAAGTTTGTATTCAAAATTTCAAACTGCAATACTATACCCAATTCTCTATTTTATTGAAATATGCTATTTCAACTATTCAAATTCTTTGGTAATAGCCAATTTTAAAAATTTTAAATTGTTTCACATTTTGTGTTATGATAATTTAATATATTCGATATTAAATCGAAATCGATTTTTAAATCGATAGCTAAATATAAAATTCATTTATATTATCAATTCAATATTTAAAACTATATTAAATATTTAAAATAAACCGATCAAAAATTCGGGTCGTTACATTCTTCCCCCCTTAAAAGAATTTCGTCCCCGAAATTACTAAGGTAGGAAAAATGCTGAAAACCCATTAACTTCTCAAAATTCATTTATGTTGAAACTCAACTTTTCATATTTCTAAGTCCTACCAAAACTTTTGGTTTTCATTCATTTGAATAATTTTCAATCAACATATTTCCATTTAATTCAAATTCATTCAAATTGAATTAGATCAATTTATTCACTTCGATCCATTTAACTTGCTTAAGTTAAATTTAAATTCCAGAATTCAAATCCTCGGTTTTCTATTTAAATTCCTTTAGAAACCACATAAATATATACATATATTTATAACCATTTCAAATTCAAAACATTTGAATTTTTCAGAACAACTTGTTTTCTTTTTTAGACAAATATCATCAAAACTTTTCTAAGGTAGCAATCCATCACTTAGAAGTCAAAAATGAACATTGATGATGTTGCAGTCATCATCAGAATTATTTCCCAGCGACTGAAGTGAGTTCCGTGCTTTATCACTCTAAAAATCCATCAAAAATGATTTTTATTCAAAAACCCTTCCAAAACAAAGATATATTATTTTAATGTACTTCGAAAATATTTTCAGCTCCCTAGGATTCACATTCTAATTTATGGTTTGAATTTAATTTTAATTCATTTGATTTGTATATCTTATTCTTATACAAATTCTATTTGGTTATGTATAACCATTTCATTTCTTATAATCTCATTTGATTATAATAATAACAACCAACACATCCATATATTATAATAATTTCAGAAAATTATACCTTCTATATCAAAATAGAATTTCAGGTAAAATTATTTCATTTACCCAATTTAAAACAATACTGTGTCAAATTGCTCTGTTCAAGTATTTAGACATTCCTATCGACTTCGTGGCGTCCCACGATTCGATCAGAAATCTTAAACCACTCAACTGATTAGCCAACACAATATAAAATATATTATTATATCAAATAACAAATACACTCTCTCGTATATATATACACTTCACTCATTCTAGGGTGCTACTGACCCTATCTCTATTGAGCACATGCCACTCAAGCCTAGGTATTCGCTCAACCTGGCTCTGATACCAACTGTAAAGGCCCGCAAATCCGTACCTTTTGAGTTGACAAATAACACCACACGTCCAACCCAAATGACAGAGAAATACGAATCATTAGTGGAAAGAAGTTAGAGGATGAGGAATAGGAAGAAAGAAAAGTTAGAATAGAAAAAAAACGAAGAACACAAATCTCACAGCGGAACGAATAAAATATATTAAATAACAAAACTTTTGAAATACAAATCCGTAACTGTATATACATACCATTATCAGAGCACAACAGTTATTCCTGGAATGGTGATAAACAACTGTTTCCAGATACAACATAGTGCACAGCGGAAATATGATAGTCTATAGCTAACTGGTGAAGACTCTTGCTTTAAGCTCTTCCAAGTGAATCTGAAAAATCCTGACTACTTCACTGCCCGTACAAATTTGGGCACCCAAGAGTTTAGGGGGAAAAAAAACTCTGGGTCAGTCATGGGACTGGTGTGAGTAAACTCCAACCATGTCTTTAACTTTCAAAATCCTTTCGAAAGAAATGATAATCGTAAGACTGATCCACACATAAACACGGATGGTTTTTACCTTACGATAACCCAAAATATCTTTGATATCAAATCCAGTGATATTATAATAATGTCTACATCAAATAAATAGAATCTAGTGGAACGCTTGCATCTCACGATCCATATATAATACAAAATTAAAAACCGCATGGCGCTTATTGGAGATTGGATTTCCAACATGATAAGGTATGGAACCACCTTCCGATCAGTGTACTCTAGAGAGGATACACTGGGGTTCGACAAGAACATCTTGCAACCCGGCCCACACATGACCGACCACTCATTTCGCTTGAGTGTATCGAATGTATATCACCCACGGTTGGGATCAGCAACAGTTTCCCGAAAAGGGACAGCATCGACGGATTAAAGAAGTAAAAGGAATTTTTCTAGATAGGTGATTATACACCCTAATGGGAGCGACCCACATAGCCATGTTGCCTACCCGATTTTTGTCATTCCCCGGTTGTTGAGGCCTGAGGCTGCGATTTCTTATCATTCATTGATAGCACAATCACTTTGAATGCCACATTGTCAGATCCGTTAATCACTAATTGATTTGCATAAATATATTCTGGATATTATGCTAAGAGAATAAATTCTCCATCATCATATATATTTATACAGACCAACATATATGATCATTGGAAATACTCTGTCAGACACTCGTCCATAAACGTTCGTTCTAGGATTGAACGAAACTGAAGGCACAATTTCTTTTAATAGAAAAAGCCCTTGCATTTTACTCCATCTTCGATTATCTACATATAATCTAATTCGCAACGCTACTGCCAATATGGAGTGGTTCTCAGATAATAATGCAACTGATCTCTCCATATTGACAACGATATTGGCAAACACTTCGATCGTGGGTTATTTAACTATCGAAGGAGACAAACATTCATTCAACGCATCAAACAAATCACTGGGCCTTTTAATTAATATTTCATTAATTAAATTACTTCTCCATTTCCTTATCAATATTTGTTAACCAAATATTTTTAATAATCATCTTGGTCCTTTACGCTGTTTGGAAACATTTCCATATATCGCCTCCTTTTATTTTCTATACGTAGAAAATATCTTCTATTTATAACTGGAAAACATTCCAATTACTTATCTCTTTCACGCCCGTTCATTTCTACACTCAGGAAATATTTATTTATTATATTTCTAAATTTCCACTTACTTGGGTTAAAACGAATGTTGTGTAAAACATCGTTACGACAACCCAAAATACTGCATTCGACTAAATTTTCTTTAAACATTTCTCTTCAAGACTGAATCTTGCTATTTATCAGCTAATAATGAAATCAATCGAGTTAGGGTATAATTACCTCTCAGACCTTGACTGAAAATATTATTAACTTCAAAACAAACAAGACCGCTTATCTCAAATTATCAACACCATAAAATCCACTTATTCATTTTTAAAAATGTATATATATATATTTCTATTTCTATTACCAGATTTTAGATTTCCTTTTTGTTTATAATATTCTATTTTCAACTTGAGTTCATATTTATTTTACAACTCAAATCCGGATTTTATAATGGAAATTCGGATTTTATTTACTTAAAATCCTTATATTTATTTTTATAAACCATTATGGTTTTTAAACGATTTTGGCCCTGCTTTTCTGAAAATTTGATTTTGACATAACTCAAAATCTATCAGAAAAATCCAGATTTTTATCTTCCATTAGAAAACTATTATCTAATTGGTCCTAATGATTCTTATTTCAAAGAATTCCAACATAAATTGAGTTCTATATACTCAATTGAAGTTCGAATCACCAAATTACGAACTACCGCGCTGCGGCGAGTTCATTTTAATTATATATATATAAACATTTAAACTTCGTTTATAATAAATTCAACTCCATTCTGATATATTTTTAATATATATCAAATCAATTTTTCCAATTCAACATAATATTTCCGGTTTTCTAAAATTATTGATTTTTCCTAACTCAGAAATAAATTTAATTATCCTTTAATCTTCTATATTAAATTCCAGTTCCTTTTTCAAATTATAAATCCTTTGGATTTATTTCTATAATGTTTAAAAATCCATATTCCGAAATATATTTCGTTGTTCCCATTTCGAAATGATTTCAACTTTCTATTTTTAATACTATTTTCAAATTCTATTTTCAAATTCTATTTTCAAATTCTATTTTCAAATTCTATTTGAATTTGATATTTTCAAATTCTGTTTGGTTTTAAAACTCTAGATTTATCCAATGATAATTTATTTCACTAGATTTATAAATATCGTTTATAAATCCAACTTCCTTCTTTTATATATAAACAAGTCTATTTCGAAATCCATTTAAAACCAAAATCTTATTTTGGAAATTTCTATTTATAATAACTTATATATATATATATATAACACTCAATTTATTACCATATTCAATTTGACTTCTATTTAAATAAATTCAAATTAATCGAATTCAAATCATAAATCCTTACGGATTTATTTTAGTTCAATTTATATTCTGAACATCAGAATAAATTCCATCGTTTATTTCTTTAAAACGATTTCCCCATTTCTATTTTTAAATTCACATTTGAATTTAAATATTCAAATTATCCAATGATAAATTTTCTTCCAGTTTTATTTATAAACATTGTTTATAAATTCATTTCAAATCCCTGATTATCCAATGAAAATCATTTCGTTTTATTTATAAACATCGTTTGCAAATTCATCACTTCAATTTCCTGTATAATTGATAAACTTTGTTTATAAATTCAATACCTGTTTTATATATTCAAAACAAGTTAATATTTCTATATCCCATTTTAAATACAAATTATATTTTAGATAAATAGATTTTTCCTTTTAAATCTCAAATATCATTTTCACGATATTATTATATATCAACATTTTAGCCCAGTGATATTTAAATATCCAAAAACACTCAATTATCAAATCACGGGTTTTATAACACATCATATATGATAATATATATGTGAAAACAAACAGTAATATTTTTTTTTGAGGAATCTAGTTGGATACCTCCTACCTGTTTTTTCCTGCATCCACAGACGTTAGCCAACATAAATAATACCCATCCTGCTTCGAGGCAGGATATCGCGGTATAGAAGGTCATCCATTATCATTGCGTGGGGCGTATAGGGTCATCCGCTAATGATACTGCGAGCATCCGCTGATGGTACTGCTGGAATCCAACCACCAATATATATATAGTAACCACAAACACCAATCCTAAATAACTAATATATATTTAATAGCAAACACTGATAAACAATTTATAAATGCATCCATGGCAACCAACAATTTATTTTTGGCGATAAAAATAAATTTAAATAAATTTCTGAATGAGAATTACTCACCGTTATTTTATTTGCAGTCCATTCCAGGTTCTTTCAAATCTAAATCGAATGTTGTTCGATTAAAATTTGAAATCCTTGTTAACTCCAACAAATCCCAAACCCGATTCAGTTGCAAGCTTTTGCCACTCAAATCCAACTTAATCAATTTCATTTGACTCTAAAAATGTAATGAATGTTATATATTTTATAATTTAACTATATATATGTAAAAAAAATAACTTGAGTTAAATTACTATCATGAACCCTACCACCTTAACTATTTAATGATATAAAAATGGAATTCTAAATTTACTTTAATTTTTTTGCTTAACGATTAGTTAACATTTTAATTACTATACTAGTTAAGGTTTATACAAATTAATTTAAATCAGTTACAAATCTATATAAACCAATATTTTTATGTAAATAATAATATACCTTACTGTAATGTTTTATTAGCTCAGGTCCTCATCCTCCTTTAAACTCTCCTTCCACACTGAAAAAAATCCAGACTCTAGTTAATGACATATACACAGTGAACAAACACCCTTTTCTCCCTCATCTTCTTCTGAGCTTCATCGAAATCCTGCCATTATTGAACTCGCACCCTCATACACAGACCTACCTCTGAACCCATGTGGCCAACTCACGCTCCCTCCATCCATGACAAACCCGTCACCATCATCGATTCAATAACATCGCGGTGACCCCCAAATCAACACAGATCGCAACTTCGTTTACTCCTAAACCTATCGAGCTTCAATCCTAGGCTTGCAAATTCCAAAACTGAATACCATAAAATCGATTTGCTCAGAAATTGTTGTACCAATCGCCCAACTCGACACTGTCTGAAATGCTTATCTCGCACCAAATTTCGCGAGTGTATTAGGGCGGCGTTGAGCTCCCTGGAACTCGCGAAGTCAAGTCACGATTTTTTTCTTTTTTTTTCTTTTTGATTAAATCTAACGATGGGAAGCCACCACTTCGAAATATCAGCAGTTTGAGGATTCGAGTTTTCTAAGAAATGAAAAAAAGGGATAAGGAAAAGGTATTCACGATGTAAATGAGGAAAGATCATGTTTTGAAGCTTTTGATTTCGATTTTTGAGAATGGAAAAAGTTCTGAAAGGGTGACTTCAATTTGCTTATGCTTTGAACCGATAGAATCATACATCAGTTTTGATTAGGAAATTATTTGTGGAACGCCATTTTTAAATCATAGGCTTTTGAAGTTACGGATGAATGAAATGTAAAGAGAAGAAAATGGCAAGGGTATCGCGATTTATAGGCGACGAAGGGGACAACTTTTTAATGTGTGGTCGGCCAAAGTACATGACAATATCTTTTTAAAGGAATTAAACAGATTTTGATTCTGATTTTAAATATAATTTAATTTAATTTGATTTGATATAAAGAGATATTTATTTCTTTTAAACAGATTCTAATTTGATCTTCGATTCGAAATTGATCTTATCAATTAAAATATCTCAGGGTTCACGCACGAACCACTAATTTAACGTAACCACTATCGTTTAAATGTTATAACGTAATTCCGAACTAAACAGTATATATTCTGAAATTTAATTTGAATGTATATACCATATTAAATTAATATAATTTAAATTCGAAAACCACAAATTCTTTGATAATAAATTATTATTATCGCTTTTATATTCAAACAGAACTGACGCTGATCATCCGAATCATTTCGATTTAGTTTTAACTTCAATTTCAATTCATTTTGTGTTATGATAATTTAATATATTCGATATTAATTCGAAATCGATTTTTAAATCGATAGTTAGATATAAAATTCATTTATATTATCAATTCAATATTTAAAACCATATTAAATATTTAAAATAAACCGATCAAAAATTCGGGTCGTTACATTCTTCCCTCCTTAAAAGAATTTCGTCCCGGAAATTACTAAGGTAGGAAAAATGCTGAAAACCCATTAACTTCTCAAAATTGATTTATGTTGAAACTCAACTTTTCATATTTCTAAGTCCTACCAAAACTTTTGGTTTTCATTCATTTGAATAATTTTCAATCAACATATTTCCATTCAATTCAAATTCATTCAAATTGAATTAGATCAATTTATTCACTTTGATCCATTTAACTTGCTTAAGTTAAATTTAAATTCTAGAATTAAAATCCACGGGTTTCTATTTAAATTCCTTTAGAAACCACATAAATATATACATATATTTATAACCATTTCAAATTCAAAACATTTGAATTTTTCAGAAAAACTTGTTTTCTCTTTTAAACAAATTTCATAAAAACTTTTCTAATGTAGCAATCCATCACTTAGAACTCGAAAATGAACATTGATGATGTTGCAGTCATCATCAGAATTATTTCCCAGCGATTGAAGTGAGTTCAGTGCTTTATCACTCTAAAAATCCATCAAAAATGATTTTTATTCAAAAACCCTTCCAAACAAACATATATTATTTTAATATACTTCGAAAATATTTTCAACTCCCTAGGATTCACATTCTAAATTATGGTTTGAATTTAATTTTGATTCATTTCATTTGTATATCTTATTCTTATACAAATTCTATTTGGTTATATATAACCATTTCATTTCTTATAATCTCATTTGATTATAATAATAACAACCAACACATCCATATATTATAATAATTTCAGAAAATTATTCCTTCTATATTAAAATAGAATTTTGGGTAAAATTATTTCATTTACCCAATTTAAAATAATACAGTGTCAAATTGCTCTGTTCAAGTATTTAGAAATTCCTATCGACTTCGTGGCGTCCCATAATTCGATCGGAAATCTTAAACCACTCAACAGATTAGCCAACACAATATAAAATATATTTTTATATCAAATAACAAATATGCTCTCTCGTATACATATACACTTCACTCATTCTATGGTACTACCGACCCTATCTCTAATGAGCACATGCCACCCAAGCGTAGGTATTCGCTCAAACTAGCTCTGATACCAACTGTAATGGCCCGCAAATCCGTACCCTTTGAGTTGACTAATAACACCACACGTCCAACCCAAATGACATAGAAATACGAATCATTAGTAGAAAGAAGTTAGAGGATAAGGAATAGGAAGAAAGAAAAGTTAGAATAGAAGAAAAACGAAGAACACAAATCTCACAGCGGAACGAATAAAATATATTAAATAACAAAACTTTTGAAATACAAATCCGTAGCTGTATATACATACCATTACCACAACACAACAGTTATTCCTGGAACAGTTATAAACAACTGTTTCCAGATACAACATAGTACACAGCGGAACTATGACAGTCTATAGCTAACTGGTGAAGACTCTTGCTTCAAGCTCTTCCAAGTGAATCTGAAAAATCCCGACTACTTGACTGCCCGTACAAATTTGGGCACCCAAGAATTTGGGGAAAACAAAAAAAAACAAAAAAAAACTCTGGGTCAGTCATAGGACTGGTGTGAGTAAACTCCAACCATGTCATTAACTTTCAAAATCCTTTCGAAAGAAATGATAATTGTAAGACCGATCCACACATAAACACGGATGGTTTTTACCTTATGATAACCCAAAATATCTTTGATATCAAATCCAGTGATATTATAATAATGTCTACATCAAATGAATAGAATCTAGTGGAACGCTTGCATCTCATGATCCATATATAATACAAAATCAAAAACTGCATGACGCTTATTGGAGATTGGATTTCCAACATGACAAGGTATGGAACCACCTTCTGATCAATGTGTTCTAGAGGGGATACACTGGGGTTCCACAAGAACATCTTGCAACCCGGCCCACACTTGACCGACCACTCATTTCGCTTGAGTGTATCGAATGTATATCACCAATGGTTGGGATCAGCAACCGTTTCCCGAAAAGGGACATCATTGACGGATTAAAGAAGTAAAAGGAATTTATCTAGATAGGTGATTATACACCTAAATGGGATTGACCCACATAGCCATGTTGCCTGCCCGATTTTTGTCATTCCCTGGTTGTTGAGGCCTGAGGCTATGATTTCTTATCATTCATTGATAGCACAGTCACTCTGAATGCCACATTGTCAGATCCATTAATCACTAATTGATTTGCGTAAATATATTCTGGATATTATGCTAAGAGAATAAATTCTCCATCACCATATATATTTAAACAAACCAACATATATGATCATTGGAAATACTCTGTCAGACACTCGTCCATATACGTTCGTTCTGGGATTGAACGTAACCGAAGGCACAATTTCTATTAATAGAAAAAGCCCTTGCATTTTACTCCGTCTTCGATTATCTTCATATAATCTGATTTGCAACACTACTGCCAATACGGAGTGGTTCTCGGATAATAATCCAACCAGTCTCTCTATATTGACAACGATATTGGTAAACACTTCGATAGTCGGTTATTTAACTATCGAAGAAAACAAACATTCATTCAAAGCATCAAACAAATCACTGGGCCTTTTAATTAATATTTCATTAATTAAATTACTTCTCCATTTCCTTATCAATATTTGTTAATCAAATATTTTTAATAATCATCTTGGTCCTTTACGCTGTTTGGGAACATTTCCATATATCGCCTCCTTTTATTTTCTATACGTAGAAAATATCTTCTATTTATAACTGGAAAACATACCAATTACTTATCTCTTTCACGCCCGTTCATTTCTACACTCAGGAAATATTTATTTATTATATTTCAAAATTTCCACTTACTTGGGTTAAAACAAATGTTGTGTAAAACATCGTTACAACAACCCAAAATACTGCATTCGACTAAATTTTCTTTAAACATTTCTCTTCGAGACCGAATCTTGCTATTTATCAGCTAATAATGAAATCAATCGAGTTAGGGTATAACTACCTCTCAGACCTTGACTGAAAATATTATTAACTTCAAAACAAACAAGACCGCTTATCTCAAATTATCAACACCATAAAATCCACTTATTCATTTTTAAAAACATATATATATATATGTATATTTCTATTTCTATTACCAAATTTTCGATTTCCTTTTTGTTTATAATATTCTTTTTTCAAGTTTGTTTCCTTATCGAATTCTATATATATCGATGTATAGATTTCAAATTATCAAATTATCTTAAAAATATTCTAACTCCTTAAATTTCCGGAAAATTTTGCCATAACCTCCTTTGTACCGGAAAATAGTTCAAACCATAACTCGCCTATCTAGGCCCTTTCCATTCAAAAAGAAAATCAAAAAACCAAGTGGCTTGCCGATTCGGTGCGTAAAATCTCATATGGAATGTAAACGTGTACCTTTTTGTCGGGCACACAAATTTTAATCTTCGTAGAATTCATTCCATACCTGTCTAACCCGTATACATCCATTTACATTTTATTCCAACTCAATCTGGCCATTTTAACTAAATTCGCTAATTTATTCTTTAATTATCTCTTTTGCCTATTCACTTTCTGTTTGAACATATTAGTTCAAATACAAATATTTACTTGCTTATAAGCCCATTTGAATTCCATTTTCAATTCAATTTCCATATTCGATTTCGAATATGAATTTCAAACCCCATTCACTTACCCATTGTCCAATTCAACCCTAAGGTTCATTAACTAATTTTTCTTCTAATTAGTTAATTCTATTCAATAATTTAAAACCTGATTTTTGCTTAAAATCATTTTATTTACACAACTTGAGTTCGTATTTATTTTACAACTTAAATCTGGATTTTTAATGGAATTTTGGATTTTATTTACTTAAAATACTTATATTTATTTATGTAAACCATTATGGTTTTTAAACGATTTTGGCGCTGCTTTTCTGAAAATTTGAATTTGACATAACTCAAAATCTATCAGAAAAAATCCAGAATTTTCTCTTCCATTAGAATACTATTATCTAATTGGTCCTAATGATTCTTGTTTCAAAGAATTCCAACATAAATTGAGTTCTATATACTCAATTGAAGTTCGAATCGCCAAATTACGAACTAGCACGCTGCGGCGAGTTCATTTTAATTATATATATATATATATAAACGTTTAAACTTCGTCTATAATAAATTCAACTCCATTCTGATATATTTATAATATATATCAAATCAATTTTTCCAATTCAACATAATATTTCCGATTTTCTAAAATTGTCGATTTTTCCTAACTCATAAATAAATTTATTTATCCTTTAATCTTCTATATTAAATTCCAATCCCTTTTTCAAATTATAAATCCTTTGGATTTATTTCTATTCTATTTAAAAATCCACATTCCGAAATATATTTCGTCGTTCCCATTCCGAAATGATTTCAACTTTCTATTTTTAATTCTATTTTCAAAATCTATTTTCAAATTCTATTTTCAAATTCTATATTTCAAATTCTATTTTCAAATTCTATTTGAATTTGATATTTTCAAATTCTATTTGGATTTAAAACTCTAGATTTATCCAACGATAATTTATTTCACTAGATTTATAAATATCATTTATAAATCCAACTTCCTTGTTTTATATATAAACAAGTCTATTTCGAAATCTATTTAAAACAAAAATCTTATTTTGGAAATTTCTATTTATAATAACTTATATATATAACACCTAATTTATTTCCATATTCAATTTGACTTCTATTTAAATAAATTCAAATTAATCGGATTCAAATCATAAATCCTTACGGATTTATTTTAGTTCAATTTATATTCTGAACATCATAATAAATTACATCGTTTATTTCTTTAAAACAATTTCCCCATTTCTATTTTTTAATTCACATTTGAATTTAAATATTCAAATTATCCAATGATAATTTTTCTTCCATTTCTATTTATAAACATTGTTTATAAATTCATTTCAATTCCCTGATTATCCAGTGAAAATCATTTCGTTTTATTTGTAAATGACGTTTATAAATTCATCACTTCAATTTCCTGTATAATTTATAAACTTCGTTTATAAATTCAATACTTGTTTTATATATTCAAAAAAAGTTAATATTTCTATAGCCCATTCTAAATTCAAATTCTATTTTAGATAAATTGATTTTTCCCTTTAAATCTCAAATATCATTTTCACAATATTTTTATACATCAACAATTTAGCCCAGTGATATTTAAATATCCAAAAACACTCAATTATCAAATCACGGGTTTTATAACACATCATATATGATAATATATATGTGAAAACAAACAGTAATAATTTTTTTGAGGAATCCAGTTGGATTCCTCCAACCTGTTTTTTTCCTGCATCCATAGACGTTAACCAACATAAATAATACCCATCCTGCTTCGAGGCAGGATATCGCTGTATAGATGGTCATCCACTATCGTAGCGTGGGGCGTAGAGGGTCATTTGCTAATGATACTGCGGGCATCCTCTAATGGTACTGCGGGAATCCAACCACCAATATATATATAGTAACCACAAACACCAATCCTAAATAACTAATATATATTTAATAGAAAACACTGATAAAATTTTTATAAATGCATCCATGGCAACCAACAATTTATTTTTGACGATAAAAATAAATTCAAATAAATTTCTGAATGAGAATTACTCACCGTGAATTTATTCGCAGTCAATTGCAGTTTCTTTTCAAATCTAAATCGAATGTTGTTCGATTAAAATTTGAAATCCTTGTTAACTCCAACAAATCCCAAACCCGATTCGATTGCAAGCTTTTGCCACTCAAATCCAACTTAATCAATTTCATTTGACTCTAGAAATGTAACGAATGTTATATATTTTATAATTTAACTATATATATGTAAAAAAATAATTTGAATTAAATTACTATCATAAACCCTACCGCATTAACTTTTTAATGATATAAAAATAGAATACTAACTTTTCCTTAATTTTTTTGCTTAACGATTAGTTAACATTTTAATTACTATACTAGTTAAGGTTTATACAAATTAATTTAAATCAGTTACAAATCTATATAAACCAATATTTTTATGTAAATAAAAATATACCTTACTGTAATGTTTTATTAGCTCAGGTCCTAATCCTCCTTTAAACTCTCCTTCCCCACTGAAAAAAATCCAGGCTCCAGTTAATGACATATACACAGTGAACAAACACCCTTTTCTCCCTCATCTTCTTCTGAGCTTCATCGAAATCCTGCCATTATTGAACTCGCACCCTCATACACAGACCAATCTCTGAACCAATTGGCCAACTCACGTCCCACCATCCGTGACAAACCCTTTACCATCATCGATTCAACAACATCGCGGTGACCTCCAAATCAACACAGATCTCAACTTCGATTACTCCCAAACCTGTCAAGCTTCAATCCTAGGCTTGTGAATTCCAAAATCGAATACCCTAAATTCGATCTGCTCAGAAATTGTTGTACCAATTTCCCAACTCGACACTGTCTGAAATCCTTAACTCGCACCAAATTTCGCGAGTGTATTTGGCAGACATTGAGCTCCCTGGAATTCTCTAAGTCAAGTCACGATTTATTCGTTTTTTTTCTTTTTGATTAAATCTAATGATGGGAATCTGCCACTTCGAAACATCAACAGTTTGAGGATTCGAGCTTTCTAAGAATTGAAAAAAATGAAAGGGATAAGGAAAAGGTATTCACGATGTAAATGAGGAACGATCTTATTTCGAAGCTTTTGATTTAGATTTTTGTGAATGGAAAAAGTTCTGAAAGGGTGACTTCAATTTGCTTAAGCTTTGAAACGATAAAATCATACATCAGTTTTGATTAGGAAATTATATGAGGAACGCCTTTTTTAAATCACAGGCTTTTGAAGTTCTGGATGAACGAAATGTAAAGAGAAGAAAATGGCAAGGGTATCGCGATTTATAGGCAACGAAGGGACAAAATTTTAATGTGTGGTCGGCCAAAGTACATGATAATATCTTTTTAAAGGAATTAAATATATTTCGGTTTTGATTTTAAATATAATTTAATTTAATTTGATTTGATATAAAGAGATTTTTATTTCTTTTAAACAGATTCTAATTCGATCTTCAATTCGAAATTGATCTTATCCATTAAAATATCTCAGGGTTCACGCACTAACTGCTATTTTAACGTAACCACTATCGTTTAAATGTTATAACGAAATTCTGGACTGAACAGTGTACATTCTAAAATTTAATTTGAATGTATATACCATATTAAATTTATATAATTTAAATTCGAAAACCACAAATTCTTTGATAATAAATTATTAGTATCGCTTTTATATTCAAACAGAACAGACACTGATTATCTGAATCATTTAGATTTAGTTTTAACTTCGATTTCAATATATTTCGTGTTACGATAATTTAATATATTCGATATTAAATCGAAATCGGTTTTTAAATCGGTAGCTAAATATAAAATTCATTTATATTATCAGTTCAATATTTAAAACCATATTAAATATTTAAAATAAACCGATCAAAAATCTGGGTCGTTGCAGGGATAAAACCCATTGTTTTCATTTCCACTTTCTCATTTAAATTTCTAATTGTAAAATGTTAGCTTTAAACCATTGTTCAATTCAAGCGTGAATAATATTTCTTCTATACAATCAATTCTTTTGACTTCATAACCTTATAAATCCAAATTCTCTTTATTATCTTCTAATGCTAAAATCATTCATAAAATCTTATTCCTATTCCTTCCAATTTAAAACTCCTTATAATTTTCTTTAAAATCGCTAAATTCAAATCCAATTACACCATCGATTTCAAAACCGGTTTCCATATTCCTATTTATCCTAAGATAAATATTTTATCAAAACTATAAAAACGTTTAAATTCAACTGCTTGATTATTTATTTAAAACAAGTTTCTATTTTGACTACAGTCAAAATTTAAATTTCTATTTTGAAAGTAAATTCTACTTTTAAATCTCAATTTCCTTCTCCACTTCGAAAATATTTTACGGTATTTAAAATACTTAATTTCTAGGGCTAGTGACACAACAAAATCAATCAAAGTTAATGTATCACAGCATATGTCACAATCAATGCAAACACAATAATATAAATGTAGAGGAATCCTGTTGGATCCCTCCAACCTGTTTCCCTACATCCACAAATGTTAATCAACATCAACAATATTAATTTCACATCAATATGAAATGTCATAACCTGTAATAACTCGGAAAATCCGAACCAGTTTAAAATTTTTATTTTGGCAATTTTAACGAATTTTGAATATTTAAAATAGATTATTTTAAATAATATCGACGAGAAATTTATTTCGAATATAATTCGACGTATATATTATATACGTCGTCGTTAGAATATAAATATTTATATATAATTATAAATAGAATTGAAAATGGCGCGGTAGTTCGATAATTCGATTTCAAACTTCAATTGAATGTACCGGGTGCAAAACAATCCGGATTTTAGTGAAACCAAAAACAATAGGATCTATTTGAGAATATCTTTCCAACGAATCCGAAAAATTGAAATTTCATAGCGGGAATCAAAAGATATGTCCAGTTGAAAATTCTGAATAGTCGCTATGGAATTCAGGCCCTTAAAAATGGGAATTTTGCAAACGACCTCGGATTTCGACGAAACCACTTTTGTTGGATCCGCAGTGTCAAATTATTGTTAGATTCCAATTTTCATAATTTTCTGAATCAATATGTGAGCGTGGCAAAGGAAAACGCGTTTGACTAGTTTTAGTTGATTTTAATCGACTGGAAATTGGCCATTTTTCTAACGATCTCGGAATTCGACGAAACTACTTTTGTTAGGACCGTATCGTCAATACGAAGCTAGAAAATATTTTTATGGAATTTATAGAGTTGTTATGTGACCCCGGTAATTTGAAATGTACGTTTAAAATTCAATATAGAGATTTAAATGTAAATTTAACGGAAACCGATTGTAACAGCCGAATCAGCTTACAATGCATATCCCATTGTGTTCGGAATGGGGGTGAAACGCTATGGACGACGGGCGGTGGGCCTCGTTTAGAGGTCGTTTGTGAAAGTCAACTTTAAGATGAATTAAATAAAATAAAAAAATATCCCTTCTCCTACATCCTCTCTGCACCCCCCCCCCCCGCCCCCCCGTATCATTTTAAAACTGAAATCAAAAGAAATAAAAAAAATGGACGGAGGCGCGCCCCGTCACCCATCGCCACCCACCACCGCTCCGGTCCCCCAGCCGCCCAACCCGCCTCCGCCTCTTCCCTCTTCGATTCCCTCTTCCTCCGCCCCTCTCATCTTCGATTTCCGCAACCCCAGGCCCCCCAAAACCCTAGGTCGACGGAAGGAGCCCCACCACCCTCGCCGCACCTCCTGGGTCGCCTCCGGCCACGCCTGGACACCCCTCCGCCCCCCTGCCTCCAACGCCTGATGCCAAGCCCTACCGCGCCATGCCCCATCGCCTGTCCCTCCCCTCCTCTGTTCGAAGATCGCCGACCCTAGTACACCTGCTGCCTCTCTTTCCTCCAACTCCTGCGTTCATCAACAATGAGTTCTCCTTCGCTGTTTTATTTTATTTTATTTATTTAACCTAGTTAAATCAGTTTTAAAAATAATAAATATTTTTATTTTCAGAAATATAGAGATATTTACAATGAAAAAGAAGTGGTTTTTAAAGTATTAAAAATATAGTCTTTACTATATAGATGATGTAAAAATATGATCTTTGTTTATGAAGAGAAGTAAAAATATAATCTTTACATGATAGGAATATTAAAAATATAATCTTTATATAGGTAGCAAAATAAAAAATGTGATTTTTATATTTTTAAAAGTGAAAAGACGATATTTTTAAAAGTGAAAAGACGATATTTTAAAAAGGAGAAAGACGAGATTTTTAAAATAGAAAAGATTCGATTTTTATTCGTATAAAAACCCGATTTTTATATTGAAAGTGAAGTAATAAAAATATGATTTTTATATTTTTTTAAAAGTAGTTAAAATATAATCTTTACTATGTAGAACATGAAAAAATATGATTTTTGTTTAGGTAGAGAATTGAAAATATAATTTTTACATGATAGGAATATTAAAAAAATATCATCTTTGTATATGTAGCAAAATAAAAAATGTGATTTTTATAATGATATATTTGAAAAGGCGAAATCTTTATATAGAGAATAGCGAGGTAAAAATATAATTTTTATCTATATAGTAGCAATGTAAAAATAGAATTTTTATCCATATAGCGTGAAAGTAAAAATTCGATTTTTATATATTGAACAGCAAAGTAAAAATTCAATTTTGATATATTGAACAGCAAGGTAAAAATTCGATTTTTATATATTGAACAGCATAGTAAAAATTCGATTTTTATATATTGAACAACATAGAAAAAATTCGATTTTTATATATTGAACAGCATAGAAAAATTCGATTTTTATATATTGAATAACAAGGTAAAAATTCGATTTTTATATATTGAATAGCGAAGTAAAAATTCGATTTTTACATATGTAGTGGCTACAGCAACGAAGATGACAAGAATGCGATAACGATGAAGATTTCTATCAAAGAAGAGTCAAGATGATTGGATAGCTATCGGTGAGAATTTCTCACCTTTCAATTTCTTTTTCTAGTTATATATATATATACTAGGATGCAGACGGTGCTTAGTAGCACCCGACACAATTGTCCACAGACCATGGACTTGTTTGTTTGATTGCAAAAATTAGTTAGATGATTTGATTTGAATTTGGTTAGTTGGTGATTTTAATTGATGTGTGAATGGCGTGGGCCTTCACTAGACCGGGGATAAGGCTAGGCCTCGCCCCGTTTCTAGTATCGTGCCGTTATGCCGCCGAAATTTTCTAAAATAAGTTAGAAAAATAAAAATATCATTTTATTGAAAGAATGAACTGAATAGAAATTCATATGTTGGAATAAAAGGTTTTATCGTTAGAAATATAATTTTTAACGTGAATGTGAATAAATAAATATTCATTTACAAACCGGACGGTTTGTTTATGTACACCTATTTGAATGACATTGAGTGGGTCGATAGATTTTACACATCGCCCAACTGCACAACTAAAATCTGTGTTTGATTGTTTGAAACCCCACACGGGTGTTGGGATGAAATTTGAAGTTCACTCATCCTGATTGATTAAATATGTCGATCGATTGATTGACAGGCTGTTATAAGCGTTAGATATCTATATTTGATGCTTATACAGTGTAGTGCACTTTGGTTGATTTCAATGCTATTATATACGTGTGATGTATGAAAATCCATATAGTTAACGCTATATGGTAATTGATTGGGCCTCATTCCAATTTAGAAAATAAAGAATATTAAAATATAAAGGTTCATGTGTTGACTGTACTCATCCGTTGAGATTAGTCATGTGTTGAACGAAATATCTTAATAATAAAATTTACATCTTTATCAATATAATATAAAGGTTCATGTGTTGACTGTACTCATCCGTTGAGATTAGTCATGTGTTGAACGAAATATTTTAATAATAAAATTTACATCTTTATCAATATAATATAAAGGTTCATGTGTTGACTGTACTCATCCGTTGAGATTAGTCATGTGTTGAACGAAATATTTTAATAATAAAATTTACATCTTTATCAATATAATATAAAGGTTCATGTGTTGACTGTACTCATCCGTTGAGATTAGTCATGTGTTGAACGAAATATTTTAATAATAAAATTTATATACATCGTTATCAATATAATATAAAGGTTCATGTGTTGACTGTACTCATCATTTGAGATTAGTCATGTGTTGAACGAAATATTTTGATAACAAGAAATATTTGAAATAGATTATTTGAAATAGAAATATTTGAAATAGAATATTTCAAAATAGAAATATATGAAGCCGTGTTGATTAGATTAACGCCATTTTGACGTGAATGATATTTATATCAATTCTATTCATTTCGAAATGAATTGAATTGAAAACGATTTCGAAATGAATTGAATTGAAAACGATTTCGAAATGAATTGAATTGAAAACGATTTCGAAATGAATTGAATTGAAAACGATTTCGAAATGAATTGAATTGAAAACGATTTCGAAATGAAATGAATTGAATTGAAAACGATTTCGAAATGAATTAAATTGAATTGAAAGCGAATTGAAATGAATTCAAATTGGATTGAAATTTGAATTGAATAGAAATGAATTTTAAAACGAATTTATAAAGAAGAATTCAATTTTGATTTGAATTGAAATGGAAGTTGAAATTGCTTTTGAAACGAATTTAAAACTATTTATATAATTCGTTTTAAATAGAAATCGACGAAATATATATTATATATATTATATATATAATATAATGGCCTGAATAGAACGCGCTGCATCGCGGCAGTTCGCGAATTTCGACCATTTATTTCAAATGGACATTACGGGAGGTCCGACCGTCGGATTCTCCTAAAACCAGAACCGTTGGGTTCATAGCGAAAAGAGCTTTCTAATGAATATTAGAAATTCAAAATCTAACAGTTGGACTTGGAGTTACGTCCAAATCAAATTTGAGAAAGGTCGCTGTAAGTGCAGTTCGATGGCCATTGTTGGAAATCGACTGTACGGGCCTTGATAAAATTATTAAAAATAGTAATAATTTGTGTAAAATCATAAGAAATGATTTGAGAAAAATTGGGGTGAAAAAATCCATATTTGAAAAGATAAAATTGGATTTTTATCGAAATGAACTAGTTTTGAACTAAATTTAAAACCCAATTATTTTTAAATAAATAAATTAGATTTAAAAAGGGGTTTTAAATAATCAGAATTTCTAATATATTTGATTGGATTTGAAATGTGTTTATCGTGAACTGTGTTTTAAATAACACTAGTTCTTTAACCCGATTTTAAATAGAATGTGATTTGGGTTTGCCGTGAACTGTGTTTTAAATAACACCTAGTTCTTTAACCCAGTAAAAGGAGTTTTAACGAATCTGCAATTAGGTTGAAATGTGAATCTATAATCTAAATTATCAAATTTAGAAATGAGCGAGAATGGAGTATCGCCAGTTTTGCTCCAAAGCGATAGTTAAATCTTTAATTAGATTTGAACGTGAAATGGTAATTAATTTTACCGATAACACCATAATATTAGATATGGAGTATTACCAGTTTTGCTTCATGGGATGAATAGGTCGGGATTGGGAAATAAAATAAATAATTACTTCGATGTGGTTCGCTAATCTCGACTAGTTAGGAAAAACCATAATTTGGTTTGATATGACATCGAAAGGAAGATTAAAGGATAAATTTTAAAGAATTTATCTTGGATAAAATTAATGGGAACTTTTCCCTAAAAATGTGATTTTATGAATAAAGGAATATTCTGAACTAGAATGAGGCGTATGTTGTGTTTGTGTAACATTTGTTTTTAATATACGCGGGTTGTTCGGAAAGTCCGGGTTTATACCCATTCTGAATAACCGATTCGACGATATGTCGAAGATGAAGACGGTAGTTGAAGACCGGAAGTCTTCACATCGTTTGGATAATTACTGACGATCCTGATTGGGCAGTACACCCAAGAGGATGGAAATAGTTGGTGGTCGTCCAGACGTACTTGGAGATGGATGGATATGCGAGGAAAGTGCCTCCGGTTTCGTTCAGACCCAGAACGGACTTGAAAATGGATTGTGTGTCTGACATTGGATTTTATTCTGTGTTGATTGATTTCTATTAAATATATATCTGTTTGGCGGCGGAGAATTTATTCTCTTGCTTAACGCCCTTCTCTGAGACGTACGAGCTTAGAGGTTATATATTGTAACGACCCGCATTTTTCAACGATATAATGAATCTATTTAATTATTTGAATAAATGGTTTGGTTATTTGAAATGGTCGTTGAATTAAATAATATTGAATATTTAATTATATAAATAATGTAGTAATATATTTAATTTCTGAATATAGTCAGAAATAGTGGAATTCACAAAATGGTGTGAACTGGATCATCGGTGATATTTAATTCAGTTTAGAATTTGATTTGAATAACGAATATATTATTCGAACGGCAGTTTGAACGTATAATTATAATATAATTATAATCGAGCTCGAAATGGCACGGCAGTTCGTAATTTGGCGATTTGAACTTTAAACGAATATATAGAAGTCGTTTTAAGTCGGATTTCTGTGAAACAAGAAACGTTGGGATCTGTTGAAGTATATTTTTCTAAGGGAAGAGAAAAATCGAGATTTCGTTGTGTAGATTTTTAGTTATGTCCAAATCAAATTTCCAAATAGTCGCTATAGAATCGTTCATCGACAGTAACAGTTTATTTGAAATAAGTGCATAATAAATTCGAATTTAGACAAGGTTCTTTTGAGACGTAGTGTTAATGTAATTTTTAGAATTTTACTGTAATTTTTAATTAATTAAATTCACAACTTTTTATTTGGAGTATTTTGCACCCTATATCAATATTTTGGGTTTCAAAATATGAGTCAACCTACCGATATTATTATATTTCTGGGATCGTGGCAAATTGCTCGTCACAACAGTATTTTTATTTTTGTCCGTAGCAACTTATGTGTAAACGGAGTCTCATGTATTGGTGCACCGTTAGTCTTCATCTAATATAACTTAAATAAACGGACATTTAAAGGGCATGTTGTCCTTTCCCACAGCTCAGCCTCAAACCTACTTAGACAAGCGACTACACAATTGCTTTTGCACATGCGTGGAAGGAAATAAAGGAAAAC
Source organism: Allium sativum (assembly GCA_030737875.1). Taxonomy (NCBI): domain Eukaryota; kingdom Viridiplantae; phylum Streptophyta; class Magnoliopsida; order Asparagales; family Amaryllidaceae; genus Allium; species Allium sativum. The sequence continues at coordinate 29,533 of JASFAX010003988.1, forward strand.
GTACACACGGCAGACCTAACTTTCCCCTAAAAATCCTAGTTGTACTAGCGCAAGATGGAAGCAATAAGGGAGGAGGTTTCTGAGTAAGGTATAGATCAACGTTTCTTGGCGGCCAAGCACTCTAAGCCTATATTTATATATTTGTATATCCTATTTTGTACTGCCTACTTATCTCAAGACGGTGATAACTCAGCACATGCCTACGAAAGAAACACAGTACCTACTCTATTTTAGAGTTGTACCTCCTATACAAACCTTACGTAACTGATAAAGCTAATTGGATGGAAATGAACGAAGGCCAACATACGATTTATCAAAGCTTTCAAAATAAAATACAGCTATGCCGGTATATTTTAATCCCTACTCCTTCACGTCGAAGCTAACTAGGGATCAGCTACCCACTGATCTTCCATTACGCAGACAGGAGAGAGAGTGAAGCACAGGCTATATTTCCCACTGGAGCTGAAAGGAACTTGTCGAAAGAACTGTAAACCTAACCTATCATCTACGGTTTCCTAATCCTTGGGCATCAAGGAATTGCCTCCTATAAATACCCGAGCTTGCCGTCCATTTGCTTTAGGAAGAAATAACGTGAGCTCCTGTTTGTATTTTAAAATCTTTCTTCATTTTTCTAAAATCGTATACATGAGCTTGTCCATTTCCAGAAGAGAAACCAATATTTTGATCATTTCAAAGGTCAAGGACAAAATCTTTCCTCATCTATAAATCTCAATATATATATATATATATATATTCGAGATCCTGACGGGATCCTCTTCAGTATGATGTACATCTTGAAGGGTGCGCCCTCGTTATAGCAACTTGCGGTTTCAACAGCAAATACTAAAGATCGAGTTGCCTTAAGTGGTGATTGGCGGTGAAGTGCTCGTAAAGGAGGAGGAGGCTTGCAGGTGTATTATTGAGGGCGTAGGAAGGGAACAAGACTAGGCGGTTGTGGACTTTAATGGGAGATTCATGGCAGTAAGGGGTAAAAGTAGTGATTGGTTGTTGAGTTTGGAGGGGGTGAAGCACGGTAGGGAAGAAGTGATGGCGACACTGTAAAGGCAGCAAAGAGGTTTGAGATCGCCTTTGTCAGGAGGAGTTCGAGTTCAATAAATTGGGTATAGAAAGAAAGAGTTTTTTCGAAGAGGAAGTTTATGGCTATCCTGCTTGGATTTTTAAGAGGTTTTTTGGAGGGAAAGGTTGAAGCAGAAGTTTTCGGCTATGGTGTATTCAAAGAGCAGTGGCTTACGGTGATGCCTGGAAGAAATAGGATGAGTGGGAGATGAAAACGTGGATTATGGCTTAAGAAATGATTAAGTGGGTGGGCTGAGGCCCAAAGAAAAAAAAAAGAGGAAAGCAGCGAATTGTTTTCCAGAAACAAGGAAGAAGGGGGTTGTTCATATCAAGGGGGTGTAAGTGTCTCTGACGCTGGTTTGGATCAATATGGGGTAGGCCGATTTAAATAAAACTGGTAAGACCATTTTAAATTAAATAAATGAAGTTAGTTTTAACACTTGTATACATATACTTATTAATTTGTTGTTGTACCCATACATTATCAGTTTTCAAACAGGAGAGAAGTACTGTGTAGGCAGATGGAAATGAGTTGTCCAGATTGAACGGTAAGCCCAAGAATTTAAATACATTTAAATTTAAATTAAATTAAATAATATGTTAACTTGTTGATTTAATATCTCATCCTTACGACGTCAGAATTTCGAATGATTGGTCACGTTGGAATCATACGATCGCAGACATATACTGGAACTAGGAGAGATTTGAAGCACATTACAATTTTAGGTGACATAAAATGTCTGATCAGAACTACTGGGAATTAATCGTTATTTAACGATAAACCGATCAATGTGAGTAAATCTCACTAACTCTACTCAAGTTCTATTTTCATAAAGTATTTTTAGAATTGATAAATAATGGCTGTTTGCTGTGTGTTGGTTGTTTGCTTGAACTACTAGTTAAATGGGTTGAATATTATCGATAACGATATATATAAATCGTATCGAAGTATTGATTCTGTTTATCAGAATATTTTACCTTCATGTTATTTATGTTGACTGACATCTGTGGATGCAGGGAAACAGGTCGGAGGGACCCAACTGGGTTCCTCAACATTTATTTTACCGTTTTCATATATTGTGATATATGATGTGATCTATAACATGTTGTTAATTATGTGTGTTGATCATCGTTATTTGGTACCTGTAAATACCAAAGAAATTACTGGGATGTAGAAAGAGAAATTTTAAAATATAATTTAAAATAAAATATTGGTATAAATTCAAAGGATTTTATATAAAAGGAAAATTTGAGATGGTTATAGAATTGGGGAAGTTTATAAAATCAAAGTATTTTATAAAAAGAAATAAAAGGAGATTATTTGTAAACATTTACAAATAAATTAGAAAGGCGACATTTGTCAAACATTTACCAATGGGATTGGAAAGATGAATATTTGTAAAACAATTTACAATAGAAATTAAAAAGGGGGATATTTGTAAAGTATTTACAAATAGATTAGATAGAAATATGTATTTAGAAGATAAAAGGAGTTATATAAAATAAATATTTATATAGACAAATAGAAAAGGAAATATTTGTAATCAAATAGAGTAAATCGAATATTAGTTATTCAATTAGAGTTAATTGAATATTAGTTATTCGAATAAAGAGTTGACTAGATAGAGTTAATTGGATTTAGTCCATCGAATTCGAATTAAATTGAATATTGGTCATTCAATTAGAGTTGATCAAATATAGTTATTAGAGATAGAGTTAGTCAAACATAGTTATTCAGGAAGAGTTGCCATTTTGTACGACTGCTAGCGAAATTCGCAGGGCTGTAGATAGCCTACGGCGGTCGGATGTTTCCTGAGGAAATCAGGCGTAACCATTGTGATCGCTGCGATATAGAGCCAAGCGAATGGTGTTAAATCAAATAATAGTTAATCGATAGAAGTTAACTAAGTCGAGTTAGTCAAATTAAGTTAAATAAGTCGAGTTAGTTAAGTTAGAGTTAATCCGTTAGAGTTAACTAGTTAGAGTTAACCAGTATGGTTAATCATATTGAGTTAATCGATTTCAATTAAATCGAATTAGAGGTATATAAATGGAACTAATCAAGTTCGAGTTAGTCGAGTATTAGTAAATTTAATAGAGTTAGTCAAAAGGAATTAATCGAATATCACTTATTCGAAGTAGAATATCACTTATTCGAAGTAGAATTATCGAATATCGCTTATTCAAAGTAGAGTTATCGAATAGCACTTATTCGAAGTAGAGTTATCGAATATAGTTATTCGAGAAGAGTAATCGAATATAGTTCATTCGGAATGAGTTAAATCGAATATAGATATTCGAAAGAGAGAATTATCGGATATGGTTTATTCGAAGAGAGATTTTCGAATATAGTTATTTGAAGAAAAGGATTATCGAATATTAGTTATTCGAACAGAGGAATCGAATATAGTTTATTTGAAAGAGAGTTATCGGATAGTGATTATCCGAGAGTGAATTATACATTGGAATTCGACTATATCGAATTAAGGGAAGTAATGTTTACTTTCCGTTTCAAAAAAATCAAGTTTTACTTATATTGAAATAAATTAGTTGTTTATCATTTATCCAAATTAAGAAGAAAAAAGCTATATTTAAGTTAATACATTTTGAAAGTATGGGATTATAACATTTTAGTTATAATCAAATGATTTTGTAAAGGAAGTGGATTCGTAAATAGAATCCGAGGGTTTCGCAAGGAAGTTTCTTAAAGATTTAAAGTTTGAACTTTGTTTATTTCGAAGTTAGAAATGTCGTTCAGTTAAGGTCTGAGAGGTAATTATACCCCAACATGATTGACTTCATTTTTGACTGAAGAGTAGTTAAAGTTCGATAGGGAAGATTGGTTAAGCGAATTTAGATAATGGGTAAAATGGTTTAAATAGGCAAAGCGATGTTTATTCAAACATCAGTTGGAACCCAATAAAGGAGATTGGGAAAATTTTCCAAATAAAAATCAGAAATTTTTCTGATAAAGAAGATAAGAAATGGGAGCAAATATGGAAACGCTTTCCAAAGTAGATAAAGTATATTTTCCAAATTAGGAAAATAAGAATTTACGAATATATAGAAATGGAAATGGGTAAATTAAAGGAGATTTAAACCAAAGGAGATTAGAGTCGATTGTTGTTTGATTGATAGGATTCCCATCTGGAAATAATATCGTTGTTTGCACACCGGTTTTGTTTGATAGTTAAATCACCGACTATCGAAGTTTTTGACCATTTTTACGTCGTCAATACGGAGAGACCAGAATCAGATTCATTATCTGCAAACCACTCTATATGAACGTTAGCGTTGCGATCAAATATTGAAGACGGAGTTATGCAAGGGCTATCCTGTTTACAGAATAGTGCCTTCGGTTTGTCCAGTCCCAGGACAACGTAAATGGACGAATGTCTGACAGAGTATATCTAACGGATCGCGTAAGTTGATCTCTTCAAACGTACTTACGTTTGGTGGCGGAGGAATTCGTTTCTTTTAGCTTTATACCCGTGGTATTTTTGAGGAAATCAATTTGTGATTTGGTGGGTATGACGATGTGGCATTCAAAGTGAATGGTGGTCAAGTGTTTCAAAAGATACGTAAGGACCTCAAGCCTCATCAACCGGGAAATGACAGAAATCGGGCAGGCAGCATGGCTATGTGGGTCGCACCCATTAGGTTGTATATCACCTATCTAGAGAAAATCCATTTCATTCTTTATCTATGTTCGATGCTGTCCCTTTTCGGGAAGACGGTGGGTAGCTCCCAACCGTTGGTGGTATACATTCGATACACTCAAGCGAAATGAGTGGTCGGTCATGTGAGGGCCAGGTTGCAAGATGTTCTTGTTGAACCCAGTGTATTTGCCTCTAGAGATACACGATCGGCAGGTGGTCCCATACCTTGTCATGGTAGGAATCCAATTTCCAATAAGTGCCAGCGGATTTTGTTTGTATACTATATATGTGAACGTGAGATGCAAGCGTTCTGCTAGATTCTAATTACTTGTGATTAGACATTATTATAATATCGGAGAAGTATTGATTTCCAAAACTGTTTTGGGTTATCGTAAGGTAAAAACCGTCCGTGTTTATGTGTGGATCGGTCTTACGATTATCTTTTCTTTTGAAAAGGATTTTGAAAAGTTAAACCGATGATTTGAGTTTACTCACACCAGTCCCATGACTGACCTAGAGTTTATTTTTGTTTTGTTTTCCCTAAACTCTTGGGTGCCCAAATTTGTACGGGCAGTCAAGTAGTTCAGGCCTTTACAGATATACTTGGAGGAGCTTGAAGCAGGAGGCTTCAGGATTATATAACTATTGTTATTACCGCTATGTGTAAGTGTTGTGCTCTGATAATGTTGTTGCATATATATATATATATATACTGTTTTATTTCAAAGTTATGTTATATATCATATTTTATTCGTTCCGCTGTGAGATTCGTATTGCTCTGATTCTATTCTGTGGTGATCTTCTTCTTCTTCTATTCTAATTTTCTATCTTATCTATTCTCACCCTCTAACTTCTTTCTATAAATGATCTGGAATGTTCGATGCCTGAATAATTAACATGGGTTTTATGTTGATTTTCTGGGTCGAAAATCCCAGTTCGTTACAGTGGTATCAGAGCTTAAGGTTAAGTGATTACCTTGGCTCTGTGGCGTGACTCAGTAGAGATGGGGTTAGTAATACCCTAGATTGAGTTGAGTGTATATATACGAGTGAACGTATTTGTTATTTGATATAAAAATTGTTTTATATTGTGGAGATTTATTGGTTGGGTAGTTTGTGAATTCTGGTCGATCAGTTGGATCCACTGTATCGATAGGGGCTACCAAACACTCGAATGCGATAAACCGACACAGTATGTTTTGAAAAAGGGTAGATGAAATAATTTTACCCAAGGTATATTTCGACATAAAGAAAGTGTTTATATTCAAATGATTATAGTATGTTGGATGTGTTGGTTGATTATAATTGAAATGGGTGTATAAATAACCAATTTAAGTTCGTATAATATGGAAGCAGATTAATTTAAATCTGAATTAAATCATAATTGGAATTAAAATTCTGGAAACTGGGTAAAAAGTGTTCGTAAATGGATTTGGGTCAAATATAAGAAATCTTAAGATCCTTTGAGATTTTAATTTGTTTACAAGCATCGTGAATGATATTTTGGAAAGATTTCAAATGGAAGCATTTAAATATGGTTTTGATAAATGATATAGTATTGAACTCACTTTTATCACTGGGAAATAACTCTGATGATACTGGCCACATCATCAGTGTTCATTTTCGAGTTCTAAGTGACGGATTACTACCACAAGATACTGTTTTTGAACTGTTCTGAGAAGCAAGTGGTTTTGACTTTCGGAAAGGAATATTGACTTTTGGAAAAGAAATTGTTCAAAAATCCCAGGAGAGATTGTTTGAAAAATAATTAAATAAAAAGAAATTTGTGAAAGCAAATATGAATTGAAACCAATCAACCGGGAATTGAATTGGAATATGATATATCAAGTAGAATCAGATTTTTAAATTGTGTGATAGAAATCTAAAATGGTATTGGATTGGTGAGTTAGGAGTTGGAATCAGGGATGGCTTTGGTTTGAAATGGATTTTGGCTTTGGATAAGCCAATAATTGTGTTGAGATTTGATTGATTGAAATTGATTGGAAATCGATGGTATAGATGGATATATGATCAGCAGGTATTGAGTAGAAGCATGTGCAAGGATTTAATGATATGCCCGACAAAAAGGTACACGTTTATTTTATGGATTTGGTGATTTATGGGCCAATTTGGCAAGACGCTTGGCTATTTGATTTTCTTTTGGATTGGAAAGGCCTAGAGAGGCGAGTTAGGATTTGAACTATTGACTGGTATAGAGGAGGTGCTGGCGAAATTTTTCAAAAATTTCGGGTGTTAGAAAATTTTCAGAATTTTAGAAAATTTTCGTTAATTGAAATTAATTAAATATTTGATTGAAATAAATTGATTCAGTGACACCGGAGTTAAAGGGGTGAATAAATAATTTTTAACCCAGTTAATAGGGTCTGTCTTCCACCTTAGCAATTTCGAGGACGAAATTATTTTAAGGGGGAAAGAATGTAACGACCCGCATTTTTCAGCGATATAATGAATCTATTTAATTATTTGAATAAATGGTTTGGTTATTTGAAATGGTCGTTGAATTAAATAATATTGAATATTTAATTATATAAATAATGTAGTAATATATTTAATTTCTGAATATAGTCAGAAATAGTGGAATTCACAAAATGGTGTGAACTGGATCATCGGTGATATTTAATTCAGTTTAGAATTTGATTTGAATAACGAATATATTATTCGAACGGCAGTTTGAACGTATAATTATAATATAATTATAATCGAGCTCGAAATGGCGCGGCAGTTCGTAATTTGGCGATTTGAACTTTAAACGAATATATAGAAGCCGTTTTAAGTCGGATTTCTGTGAAACAAGAAACGTTGGGATCTGTTGAAGTATATTTTTCTAAGGGAAGAGAAAAATCGAGATTTCGTTGTGTAGATTTTTAGTTATGTCCAAATCAAATTTCCAAATAATCGCTATAGAATCGTTCATCGACAGTAACAGTTTATTTGAAATAAGTGCATAATAAATTCGAATTTAGACAAGGTTCTTTTGAGACGTAGTGTTAATGTAATTTTTAGAATTTTACTGTAATTTTTAATTAATTAAATTCACAACTTTTTATTTGGAGTATTTTGCACCCTATATCAATATTTTGGGTTTCAAAATATGAGTCAACCTACCGATATTATTATATTTCTGGGATCGTGGCAAATTGCTCGTCACAACAGTATTTTTATTTTTGTCCGTAGCAACTTATGTGTAAACGGAGTCTCATGTATTGGTGCACCGTTAGTCTTCATCTAATATAACTTAAATAAACGGACATTTAAAGGGCATGTTGTCCTTTCCCACAGCTCAGCCTCAAACCTACCTAGACAAGCGACTACACAATTGCTTTTGCACATACGTGGAAGGAAATAAAGGAAAACGTACACACGGCAGACCTAACTTTCCCCTAAAAATCCTAGTTGTACTAGCGCAAGATGGAAGCAATAAGGGATGCGGTTTCTGAGTAAGGTATAGATCAACGTTTCTTGGCGGCCAAGCACTCTAAGCCTATATTTATATATTTTTATATCCTATTTTGTACTGCCTACTTATCTCAAGACGGTGATAACTCAGCACATGCCTACGAAAGAAACACAGTACCTACTCTATTTTAGAGTTGTATCTCCTATACAAACCTTACGTAACTGATAAAGCTAATTGGATGGAAATGAACGAAGGCCAACATACGATTTATCAAAGCTTTCAAAATAAAATACAGCTATGCCGGTATATTTTAATCCCTACTCCTTCACGTCGAAGCTAACTAGGGATCAGCTACCCACTGATCTTCCATTACGCAGACAGGAGAGAGAGTGAAGCACAGGCTATATTTCCCACTGGAGCTGAAAGGAACTTGTCGAAAGAACTGTAAACCTAACCTATCATCTACGGTTTCCTAATCCTTGGGCATCAAGGAATTGCCTCATATAAATACCCGAGCTTGCCGTCCATTTGCTTTAGGAAGAAATAACGTGAGCTCCTGTTTGTATTTTAAAATCTTTCTTCATTTTTCTAAAATCGTATACATGAGCTTGTCCATTTCCAGAAGAGAAACCAATATTTTGATCATTTCAAAGGTCAAGGACAAAATCTTTCCTCATCTATAAATCTCAATATATATATATATATATATATTCGAGATCCTGACGGGATCCTCTTCAGTATGATGTACATCTTGAAGGGTGCGCCCTCGTTATAGCAACTTGCGGTTTCAACAGCAAATACTAAAGATCGAGTTGCCTTAAGTGGTGATTGGCGGTGAAGTGCTCGTAAAGGAGGAGGAGGCTTGCAGGTGTATTATTGAGGGCGTAGGAAGGGAACAAGACTAGGCGGTTGTGGACTTTAATGGGAGATTCATGGCAGTAAGGGGTAAAAGTAGTGATTGGTTGTTGAGTTTGGAGGGGGTGAAGCACGGTCGGGAAGAAGTGATGGCGACACTGTAAAGGCAGCAAAGAGGTTTGAGATCGCCTTTGTCAGGAGGAGTTCGAGTTCAATAAATTGGGTATAGAAAGAAAGAGTTTTTTCGAAGAGGAAGTTTATGGCTATCCTGCTTGGATTTTTAAGAGGTTTTTTGGAGGGAAAGGTTGAAGCAGAAGTTTTCGGCTATGGTGTATTCAAAGAGCAGTGGCTTACGGTGATGCCTGGAAGAAATAGGATGAGTGGGAGATGAAAACGTGGATTATGGCTTAAGAAATGATTAAGTGGGTGGGCTGAGGCCCAAAGAAAAAAAAAAGAGGAAAGCAGCGAATTGTTTTCCAGAAACAAGGAAGAAGGGGGTTGTTCATATCAAGGGGGTGTAAGTGTCTCTGACGCTGGTTTGGATCAATATGGGGTAGGCCGATTTAAATAAAACTGGTAAGACCATTTTAAATTAAATAAATGAAGTTAGTTTTAACACTTGTATACATATACTTATTAATTTGTTGTTGTACCCATACATTATCAGTTTTCAAACAGGAGAGAAGTACTGTGTAGGCAGATGGAAATGAGTTGTCCAGATTGAACGGTAAGCCCAAGAATTTAAATACATTTAAATTTAAATTAAATTAAATAATATGTTAACTTGTTGATTTAATATCTCATCCTTACGACGTCAGAGTTTCGAATGATTGGTCACGTTGGAATCATACGATCGCAGACATATACTGGAACTAGGAGAGATTTGAAGCACATTACAATTTTAGGTGACATAAAATGTCTGATCAGAACTACTGGGAATTAATCGTTATTTAACGATAAACCGATCAATGTGAGTAAATCTCACTAACTCTACTCAAGTTCTATTTTCATAAAGTATTTTTAGAATTGATAAATAATGGCTGTTTGCTGTGTGTTGGTTGTTTGCTTGAACTACTAGTTAAATGGGTTGAATATTATCGATAACGATATATATAAATCGTATCGAAGTATTGATTCTGTTTATCAGAATATTTTACCTTCATGTTATTTATGTTGACTGACATCTGTGGATGCAGGGAAACAGGTCGGAGGGACCCAACTGGGTTCCTCAACATTTATTTTACCGTTTTCATATATTGTGATATATGATGTGATCTATAACATGTTGTTAATTATGTGTGTTGATCATCGTTATTTGGTACCTGTAAATACCAAAGAAATTACTGGGATGTAGAAAGAGAAATTTTAAAATATAATTTAAAATAAAATATTGGTATAAATTCAAAGGATTTTATATAAAAGGAAAATTTGAGATGGTTATAGAATTGGGGAAGTTTATAAAATCAAAGTATTTTATAAAAAGAAATAAAAGGAGATTATTTGTAAACATTTACAAATAAATTAGAAAGGCGACATTTGTCAAACATTTACCAATGGGATTGGAAAGATGAATATTTGTAAAACAATTTACAATAGAAATTAAAAAGGGGGATATTTGTAAAGTATTTACAAATAGATTAGATAGAAATATGTATTTAGAAGATAAAAGGAGTTATATAAAATAAATATTTATATAGACAAATAGAAAAGGAAATATTTGTAATCAAATAGAGTAAATCGAATATTAGTTACTCAATTAGAGTTAATTGAATATTAGTTATTCGAATAAAGAGTTGACTAGATAGAGTTAATTGGATTTAGTCCATCGAATTCGAATTAAATTGAATATTGGTCATTCAATTAGAGTTGATCAAATATAGTTATTAGAGATAGAGTTAGTCAAACATAGTTATTCAGGAAGAGTTGCCATTTTGTACGACTGCTAGCGAAATTCGCAGGGCTGTAGATAGCCTACGGCGGTCGGATGTTTCCTGAGGAAATCAGGCGTAACCATTGTGATCGCTGCGATATAGAACCAAGCGAATGGTGTTAAATCAAATAATAGTTAATCGATAGAAGTTAACTAAGTCGAGTTAGTCAAATTAAGTTAAATAAGTCGAGTTAGTTAAGTTAGAGTTAATCCGTTAGAGTTAACTAGTTAGAGTTAACCAGTATGGTTAATCATATTGAGTTAATCGATTTCAATTAAATCGAATTAGAGTTATATAAATGGAACTAATCAA
>JASFAX010003989.1:0-2500 GCA_030737875.1 Allium sativum
CATCACCACTTTGTAGAAAATCGTTAGGTATGAATATATCAGATACCTGTGACTCGATTGGTGAAATAGTCTCTCTCTCCAAAAAAATATGTTTTTTTTTACCGACGCACAAAGAAAATATTTTGTTGCGAATGAACAAGATATTGAGGAATTGTCCATATGTAAGATCATCATTATGGATACGGGTCTTTTCCACAGAAAAAGGGAATCTTTTGTTACAATAGAACCAGAAGTGATGTGGATCATTCAAGAATCGAAGTCGATTTGCTTTATAAAAAGAAGATATCAATGAACTTCTATGAAATGGTTTCACGGGATTCAGCCAATTGTCTCGATCGTGGGATATCATTGAGAAATAGGAATCCGTGTTATCAAAGAATTTTCCGCAATTATTTCTAGTATGGAATGAGTCAATCATCCACTTTGGTATCTTTTTGAACAAAAATGGTAATATTGTTCCTTCATTGATCAAGAATTTCGGTCTTTGGGAAGTATCACGATCATCCAATAAGAAGGGTTTCAATTTATTCAAATGAACGATTTGAACACCTATTGATTCTAACAACTGATTGCAGGGTTGATCATTCGGACTTTTCAATTCATAGATGTGGATCTCGGACCTATGAATGGGGGTATTCCCGATACTCACAAAGAAAAAGGGAAGTGATTTGGACAAAAAGGGAAGTGACTTGGACAAAAAGAGAAGTGACTTGGACAAAAAGAGAAGTGACTTGGACAAAAAGAAACGAAGTGACTTAGACAAATCTTGTTTGTCGATAGCCTCGGACCAATCAATCGAATATTGACTCATACGTAATCGATCGAACACTACTTGAAAACGGTTCTTCTGTTCAGAAACGAAATGTTCCAAATGTTCCTGTAAATTCTTGCTCCCATTGGACCATTTGTATCTATATGCATCAGGATCCCGATTCATGGATCTCTCGGTTCGAGAAATAAGAGGATCAAACCATTTCTTCTGAGTCTCTTTCAAATTCAATAAATGTTGGTTGATCGTATATTTCATTATAGTTATATGATTCAGAGTATCATTTCCTATTTGATCCCTTTGAATTCCATATTCGAAGTTGCGATTGGATCTATTCATTAAAAAGAATCGATTCGATACATTTCTTATGTACCCATAGATGCTATATTGGATTTGAATCAGATTTCGGATCAATCTATATTGATTGACTGCCTCCATGATGTTGTTGCTAGCAAATACCGCTGTTTTTAGTTTTGGATCTTCCAAATCATTCCCGCAGTGGATCCGGACCAATTTTTTTCTGATCCTTCGATAAAAAGATTCATTCTCCTCATAAAAAAGAGGAGGTAGAACCAATAAAGATTTCTTTTTCGATTCATCTCTGGAGTTGAATACCTCATTCAAGAATTTTTTTTGATCCAACCCGTAGGAATCAATAGAAAAGGCAAATCCCCTATGATACACCAGATCCGGCTCGGTTATTGATAGAGTGAATAGATCTGCCATTTCTTGAAATCTCTCTTCTGATTCAAAATCGTGGTGTAACGTGTATCCCCCTTTGTTCCGGTTATGGAATAGATGAAATAAATCCAAAAATGGATTTTTTTTCAAGAATGAAATCTTATTGGAACGGTCCATATCTGGTTCATCCTTCGGAACCATATCACATCCCGGATCTGATGAAATAGGATGAATTGAGACGGTATTTTGTAAATACGTAATTATCTTGAATATATCAACCATTTCTTTATTTTCCGATCGCCTGGAAGGGATAAAAGAAACATCTTGTTTTTTCTTCAAAAATTTCTGATCTCTAGTGGACCTCTCAGTAGGATTCGAACCCAGATGAAGTTCTGACCATCTGTCAGAGAAAAAAGAACGAATTGATCTTGTAGGATTCCCAAGAAATTCTTCGATTTCTTTCGGAAGCAGATGATTATTCATCTGCTTCTCACGTTTCGTGAATAGCCGGGACATTGAGGAAGATCCAAAAAGGCATTTCGGGAATCGATCTGATTCTATCTCTGTTCGTTCCGTTTGAAGAAAGGAAGGATCCCAAAGAATCGATCTTTCTTTTAGTTGCTGAATCTCTGTTTGATCGATCAATGTGTGATATTCTGAATCCTCATTTCTAATGGAATCGAAATGATCTCTGGATTGATCAGAGGATCCTTTCGATTGGCTAGAATCCGTTACTTGAACGAAAATAGATCTTGTGGAATCATATTGAATATTTGACAATACATTCCGTACCCTGCTAAAAAACCAATCCTTGTTTACCAACCACACATTGTCTAACCAAATCCAATTCTCTCTCGATACGTTCCTCAAAAAATCCGATTCGTGCTGATTCTTCCCCCAACTAACGAAGAGATCTTGGCGGAATTGCCACATATGAAATTGAGCACAATTTTGCAAAGAAATACCCCACTTGTTTCTCGAGAAGAGATGGGAAACGTGCTCAATATCATTTGATTGAATAGTTGCCTCAGCTCCTTGTTGTTTGAAGAA
>JASFAX010003989.1:10000-40783 GCA_030737875.1 Allium sativum
ATGTGTAAAAAACCATAATCGCACTTAAAAGCCGAGTACTCTACCATTGAGTTAGCAACCCAGATAAATATGTATATACAAGTGGAAAAAATGGAATTGAACTATACAACTACGTAAAAACATTGAATTTTGAATTCAAAAGAAATATAAAGGAAAGATTAGATGATCAATTAAACAAAATAGGATTGGATTAAATTAAAAACAGATAAAAAAAATGTAAAAATTTACATTTAAGGACCGCCCCCCTTTTTTAGAAAATAGAAAAAATTTTTGATTTTCGTTAAAAAAATATATCTTATATAAAAAATAGTAAATTTGGCAAACCCATAATTTGAATGAAGTAAAGGAAAAACCCATAAATAAATAAGGATCAAAATAAACAGATCTATTTATCTACGATCGAATTATATTTGTTCGACACACCATTGTCAATATGAATAAATTGTTGAGAAAAAAATAAAATAAAAAAAAATTACATAAAATAAGAATTTGTGTTGGATTGGCACAACAATAAATATGGAAAATATAAAACATAATATAGAACAAGAAAAGAGAAATTGTGAGTAAATAATTACCACACAAATTTATACTAGTTACCTTTCTTTTTTCTAATTTTTTTATTTATTTTATGAATTCTTTGAAAAATTCTGCTTTTCTTAAAATATCATGAACCGCTCCTGTAGGTTAAACACCTTTTTCAAGGAAATAACGAATAGCAGGAACGTTTAAACGTTTAAATAAGTTTGATTTTTCATTGGATCATAAAAACCCACCTTTCGAAGATATCTTCCTTCTCGTCGGGATCGAACATCAATTTCAACGATTTGATAGATCGCTCATTGGGATAGATATAGATAAATAACCCCCTCTAGAAACGTATAAGAGGTTTTCTCCTCATACGGTTCGAGAAAAAATGATTCCACTATTTCTGTATATAATGTAAAATGTATAAAAAAATTTATGACTTAGACTATGATTTAAGTTTTTCTGTTCTTACTTACATAAAAAAACTTACATAAAAAAAAATATCATTCGTACTCAATAACTCAAGTTGGATAATTCTGAAAAAGTCCGAAGGTAAATCCTTAGGCATTTCTTGAGTCGTCTCTAACCTCTTTTGTTTTGTTTCGTCTCGAATTTTTTTTTAGTCTCCATCATTATACTAAAAAAAAATATTGAGACAATTGAAAATAGTGTTTCCTTGTTCCGGAATTCTTTCTCTTTACTTTATTAAAATCATTAGGTTTAGACATTACTTCAGTGATCCTTATCCCCTTTTTCAAAACGGCAGCAACATACCTTTTGTTTTTTGTTATTTCCTTCTATGGAAAGATAATATGAACGATTTTTCCCTTGTAATGTAATATAAAAAATGTTATTTATTTTATTTCAAACTTGTTGGGATTTGAATCCTTCAATTTCAAATTTCAATTTCTATATTGAAGATATACTTAACAAAGTAGTTTAATTTATTAATTGTTACTAACCCTAGATTCACCCCCCGATAAATGAATCAATACGTTTTGCTCGAACTCCATCATGTACTATTCCTATTTACCAATCCAATACAAATTGGGTTCCTAATAGGAACAGAACAAACTATGTCGATTCAAGAGCATCTTCATTCCTATAGAAAATGGCAGATGTAAGAATACACAGTGAATTATGTCCTTCAAATCGCACGTTACTTTCTACCACATCGTTTTAAATGAAGTTTTACCATAACACTCCTCTCATTTTAAATTTTATTTTAAAACGGTATGCAATTGATTCAATATGGAATCATGAATAGTCATTGGCTCAATGATACAAAATATTTTTTATGTATGTATCTGGGGAAAGGTAAATAATTATCTGAAAGAAAGTCTAAAGGTAAATAATTATCTGAAAGAAAGTCTTATATTATAAAGGATTTAAGTTTTTTCGCCCCTCCATTCTATGGGGGGAAAGAAAGTTCTAAAAAAGAAAAAAGAAAAGTAAATCCATTTCTTTAAATCTAATTAAAATCTTCAACAGATAATTCGGGATGTTCTATTAAATTATGGAATAAATTCTTCTCGAACAAATAAACTCTAAATCTAAAAAGAATGGCCCTATGGATTTCCCAATTCCGGAGTCAAATCAGTTATTAAAAAAATATAAACTATTCCAATAACTCGAAAAAGTAATAAATTTCTCTATATTTATAATATACATTTTTCAAATTTCTTCGAGTACCCAGGTTCAAAAAAAAAAAAAAATTTTTGTTTTCATGAGTATGAAATAGAAAAGGATCCTTTTTTCTCTTTCAATTCAGAATTCCATAATGAATTACATAATACGAGAATTCAGATTTCATAGAAAAAGAGTTTTCCCAAGTAACTTACTTCAATATAACTATTAAAATAGGAGTCTCTTAATGATATACCCCAAAATTGTTTTGAATTTAGAATTCAATGAAATATCTGTATTTCTACCCATACACTCAATCGCATTTGTGAAAAACTAAATGAAAAAGTTTTCTTTTTATAGAAAAATCAGAACAAAAGGTGACACTATATCCAAGATTAAAGAAAAAAATTTCCAAACTTTAAAGATAAATTTGTTAAAGAGAAGAATCTTTCCTTTTTCATGTAGACATTCTGGGACGGAAGGATTCGAACCTCCGAATAGCGGGACCAAAACCCGTTGCCTTACCACTTGGCCACGCCCCATTTCGATTTCGAATTTCTCTTTGATACTAATAAAGACTAATATTGGTATTAGTCGTTCGTCAATCCTAATTCAAATATATATGAAATATATTACTGCTAGGATTTAACACATGAAAATATAGAAAAAAATGATTGATCATTCCATAAAATTAAATTAAGATATTGTATGAAACTAAAATTCCTTGTATTCTCATTTGAGAATGAAAGGGAAGATTTTTGATTTGAGAGCGTTCGAAGAACAAGAAGGTTTTTTGACCTACCTTTTAATTTTTCCCTCATAAAAAGAACTCAATCAAAATCTAATTTTCTAATCTACAAGAATGAAATGTTTGTTATGCTTAATATCTTTAGTTTAATCTGTATCTGTCTTAATTCTACCCTTTCTTCGAGTAGTTTTTTCTTCGGCAAATTGCCCGAGGCTTATGCCTTTTTCAATCCTATCGTAGATGTTATGCCTGTCATACCTGTACTATTTTTGCTCTTAGCCTTTGTTTGGCAAGCTGCTGTAAGTTTTCGATAAAATCTTTAATGCTCCCCAAAATTCATGATTTATACGAAACAAATTTTCTAAAAATTTTAAAGATCTTATAAATTTTACATTATGAACTCTCCATTCGAAAATAGAAATTCTTTTTCTTGTATTATATTGAATAACCGTACGGTGAGAAATTTCGATCAACTTATTTCCTCGTTCTGACCTTCCAGTAAACAAGGGCTTTCTAAAGACCCCACAACATCAAATAATGGATATGACCAAAAATACCAAAAATTTTTGGTAATGAAGGAATCAGAATCTTGCTTTTCTTATTATTATTACATTGCAAAATTACAAAAAAAAATTAGTAAAAATTACTTTTTTCAAGAAAAGACTTCATTTTCTTTTTAGTTTATTTTTGGGGCACTATGTCAACATAGTGTATGTGATAAAAAATAGGCAATCTATTTCCCTTTTCAAAAAAAATCTTGGAGATTGTGTAATGCTTACTCTCAAACTCTTTGTTTACACAGTAGTCATATTTTTTGTTTCTCTCTTCATCTTTGGATTCTTATCTAATGATCCGGGCCGTAATCCTGGACGTGAGGAATAAAAAAAAAGATTTTGAAAGTCTGAAACGATCGAGGGGAGCGGAGAGAGAGGGATTCGAACCCTCGGTACAAATAACTCGTACAACGGATTAGCAATCTGTCGCTTTAGTCCACTCAGCCATCTCTCCCAATTCAAATTGCAAATTTTTTATGTGGTGTGACAGGCGAAGTAAAAAAGATTGAAATTGAAAAACCTTACTTCCTTGATTTTCATTTTGTAAGAAAAGTCCATTCCCCCGGCCAGTACTTAACCAGGCCGGGTTATTACATTACTTCTGATGAATCAATCATTTCATGGATCAAATGATTTCATTTTTTATTTTTATTATATCAAATCAAAGATACTTGTTATTGAAGTTATTGAAGTGACAATAAAGATAATTTTTATCTCCATTCCAAGTGTAATTTCTTAGTATTAGTAATATAATACTATAGAAAACACTATAAAATATAATATAAAATATGAAAATGAAAGAATATTCAAATTAATAATTTTTTTTTAGTATTTATTAATTAGTATTAAGTAGTATTTTGAATTTTGAGTCTTTTTTCTCAATTTAGTTAATTATTTAACTGGAAAAAAGCACATACAGAAATAATATAATATAAAAAATGAAACACACATATGTTATAACATATATAACATAACTCTTTTATTTGTTCAAGGGACATTGAACATTTAAGATCCAATTAATCCGAGTTCGAATTCAAAAATAGGTCAGTTGAAGGGAAAGTAAAAAAAAAATGAGGAATTCGTCGTGGTTATAGCCCAGCTTCAATAATTCCTTCAATTTTAGACTGTCAGTAATGACTTATAACAATAACAAGTGAAAAATGATACTTTTTTCTTTATTATAACTTTATTAGAATTTGGTTTTTTTTACTTTCGGTACTTCGACTTCAAGTACCTCTGGTCGGGGAGGATGAAGTGTCAACGTTCAAGTTTTAATGAGTCTGATGCTATCTTAATAGCATCTCATTCCTTTGTTCGACAAAAGGTATATTCATATATAATAATGAATATGAAGCGGGTATAGTTTAGTGGTAAAAGTGTGATTCGTTCAATTAATAACTTAAAAAGTTAAGGGGTGTTTCGGGTTTTTCATATTCCGATCAAAAAAAAAACTTTATTTCCTAAAAAGAGTTTAATCCTTTTCCCCTCAATAGCATATTTGAGGAAAATAGAAATTCTCACGATTTGTATCCAAAATTCAATTTCAATTGAATAAAAGGGTTATAGAGTCACGAAGCATAATAAAAAAAAATTGGATCAAATCTTCCAATTAATATTAATAAATATAAGTAAAGGATCTATGGATGAAGATAAAAAACATAAGTGCATTTCCAATCGTAACTAGATCTTCAATTTTTGTCTTGTATAAGCTAAGATTAAAGCCAAATAGCTAGAAAATGGTAGTTTTGGTTTACTAGAACCATCAGCAAATTTTTTTAGCTCGGTGGAAACGAAATTAAATTCTTTTCCTCAGGATCCCTCGAGTGGAAATAGGGAACGAAGTAACTAGATTAGACGGATTTGAAATAATAGAATCCCCCTTCTCTAGAAGGATCATCTAGAAAGCGAGTGGCTTTGGGTGTCTTTAATAAGAAAAGCTGACATAGATGTTATGGATCTAATTTTTGTTTCTGGGAAGACATCAATTTTCCATAAAGGAGCCGAATGAAACAAAATTTTCATGTTCGGTTTTGAATTAGAGACGTTAAGAATGATAAATTAACGTCGACTATAACCCCTAGCCTTCCAAGCTAACGATGCGGGTTCGATTCCCGCTACCCGCCCCATATTCCTTATTCTATACACATCATCCATTCGAATATGCATTCTTTTTTTTTTTTTTACCTAAAAAAAAATTTGCATTTACAAAAAAAAAAAGATAAAGGGAAAATGCGAAAGAATGAAATAGGAATGAAAAGCGTCCATTGTCTAATGGATAGGACAGAGGTCTTCTAAACCTTTGGTATAGGTTCAAATCCTATTGGACGCAATTTTTTTCCATCTATTTTTACAGTGGCGACACCAAGAAACCCCTTTTTTGAATGATTTGAATCAGAAATAATTCGCAAGAATAACTCTTGTTCTAACAATAGAATTAGAGTTATAAATTTATACTTGTTCCTCAAGTAGAAACAATTCAGTGTGCTCCTGAATAGCTTCCTTCAAAAAGGTTTCCGCTTCCTCGGTAAATGTCTTGGTAGAAGATACAATTTCTTGAAATTGAGGTTTATTCTTTTTTAAGTAGGTACGTAACTTAATGAGAAATTTCTTTATCTGTCCAATTTCTAACGAATCAAGATATCCATTTGCTCCAATATAAATTGTAGCTATCTGTTCTTCCACAGTAAGGGGGTCTGATTGGGATTGTTTAAGCAACTCGCGTAATCGTTGACCTCTTGCCAATTGATTCTGAGTAGCTTTATCGAGATCAGAAGCGAATTGTGCAAAGGCTTCTAACTCTGCGAATTGAGCTAATTCCAATTTTAATTTGCCAGCTACTTGTTTCATGGCTTTAATTTGAGCTGCGGATCCCACTCTGGAAACAGAAATGCCTACATTAATAGCAGGTCGGATTCCCGCATTGAATAAATCGGCAGATAAGAATATTTGTCCATCTGTAATGGAAATTACATTAGTAGGGATATAAGCCGAAACATCTCCAGCTTGAGTCTCAACTATTGGTAAAGCAGTCATACTCCCTTCACCTAAACTGGAACTTGATTTAGCAGCTCTTTCCAAAAGGCGTGAATGCAAATAAAAAACATCTCCTGGATAAGCTTCACGACCAGGAGGTCTTCTTAAAAGAAGAGACATTTGACGATAAGCTTGTGCTTGTTTGGAGAGATCATCATAAATTATTAAGGTATGGCGTTCACGATACATAAAATATTCAGCTAAAGCCGCACCTGTATAAGGAGCAAGGTATTGTAATGTAGCAGGTGAGTCCGCGGTTTCGGCTACCACAATAGTATATTCCATTGCCCCCCGTTCCTGGAAATTAGTCACTACCTGAGCCACAGAAGATGCTTTTTGACCAATAGCTACATAAACACAGATTACATTTTTCCCTTTTTGATTGAGAATCGTATCTGTGGCTACTGCTGTTTTGCCGGTCTGTCGGTCCCCAATAATTAATTCTCGCTGGCCGCGTCCTATAGGGATCATCGCATCAATAGCAATAAGTCCTGTTTGAAGAGGCTCATATACGGAGCGTCTTGAAATAATACCCGGAGCAGGAGATTCAATTAATCGAGATTCAGAAGCAGAAATTTCACCTCTTCCATCAATAGGTTTAGCCAGAGCATTTATAACACGACCCAAATAAGCCTCGCTTACAGGTATTTGAGCAATCCTTCCTGTTGCTTTTACAGAACTTCCCTCTTGTATCATCAAACCATCACCCATTAATACAACACCAACATTATTTGATTCCAAATTGAGAGCAATGCCTATTGTACCTTCTTCAAATTCTACTAATTCACCTGACATTACTTCATCAAGACCATGAATACGAGCAATGCCGTCCCCCACTTGAAGTACGGTACCAGTATTCACAACTTTTACTTCTCTATTATATTGTTCAATACGTTCACGGATAATATTACTAATTTCATCAGCTCGAAGAGTTACCATTAGTGTCTCTTTTTTCTTTTTCGGAAACAAAGGGAAAAAATAATGCCTAAACTCTAAACTAAAGTAAAAAAATAGAAGGGCTAATCAGTTATTTCTTCCATTGCCCCAAGGATTCCAATATTAGCACTGATGGTATGGAAATGTAACTCGCTATTCAAACAACTATTCAGGGCTCCTATAGCCCCCTGTAAGGCTTGTTGGAAAACTTGTTGTCGGACCTGATTAATTGCTCTTTGTTGTTCAAAATGAAGGGTTTCATTTTTGTAATTTTCTAATTGTTCCAAACTCTCAGAAGTCGCATTAATCAAATTTACTTTTTCTCGTTCTATCTCAGAATATCCATTTATTCGATATTCCTCTGCTTCCATTTCCACTTTCCGTAAACGAGCCCGAGCTCGTTCGAGCTGCTCAATGGCCCCTTTACGCAATTCTTCCGAATTTCGAATAGTACTCAAAATCCTCTGTTTTCGATTATCTAATAAATCATTTAATGAAAGTAGATTATCTTACCATTAATTTTACAACTTCCATGATCTCTTCCCGAACCAAACATGAATCTTTCGATTCATTTGGCTCTCACGCTCAATTTTTTATTTTATGGGCACTTTCATATCTTTTTATTTAATGTAATGAGCCTATCCTCTCTAGTTCTGTTTTGTTTGTATGCAAACATATCAAAACCGATACAAGACCAGAATATTATAAGGACTCTTCCGACCAGACAAAAATCTCTAATTGTCAGCAAAGTTGTTTCTTTATTTAAATTTCAATGAAATTTTTATTCAAATCCAAAAATTTATCTTTTTTATACATAGGTCGTCGATTCGGCATTGATAATAAAAGAGCGCCCTTTTATTTATTCTAGTAAATGGTTCAAGTGATTTTATTGATATGAGTGTTATATATCAGAAAAATTACCAACTATTCGTTTTTAAACCATTTCAATATTAACGTAATGGTAGAAAGAGTACCATGTTGTGCCCGGACTTCAAACAGTTTAGCTTTAACCATGTTAATGGTCTCACTTTATTGGTTGATAGAGAATCAAAGTTGACTTACCAATAAAGAACGAAATGCTATAATTCTTACATATGATTTATTAATTTATTCAGAAGGAATTCGTCGAGATTGTACACTTTTTTCCTATTTATCTTATTCTAAAAAAAAAAAATATGTATATAAATAACACAAATAAATAAATATAAATAACACAAATAAATAAAGTGCAGCCGGTTGGGTCCAACCTATTCTTGAAATATACAACTCGCACACACTCCCTTTCCAAAAAAAATCAATACACCAAGCACTACACTTAGATTTATTAGATTTGTTGCTAAAATATCGGTATTAAACCCGAAACTCCCGGCAGATGGCCAGTGGCCTAAGGAAACGAAAGAATCGGTTACATTTTTCATATGCTCTCCTCTTATAGATAGGACTAACAAAGAACAGAGTTCTTTTTGTATCACTTGACTCGCCCTTTTTTGATTGATTTCTTTTTCTTAATTTTTTTCTTTGTTTTAAGTTTCCGATAAGATACTTATTAAGTTGGGTCCTAGGTCTTGTAGAAATTGCAAAACAGTTCCCCTGTTCCAACACTTCCTAAAAAGTAAAAATTCCGCCGTACTAACCGAAGGACGGGAAGGAATAAAGCGAGCAAATCCACTAATTCGTCATCCTCAAATCAGTCTTTCCCGGGGTATTGTTCCAACAAATACATAAATGTAGGAATGAAGTAGTGATATAATTCACAGAAGCAAACCGCAATGAATTAATAAAATAAGAAAAAGTGTGTAATGCACTTTTTTACATTTTCGTTCTAGGATGAAATTAAACAAAAGGATTTGCAAATAAAAGTGCTAATGCCACAACGAGCCCATAAATGGTTAAAGCTTCCATAAAAGCTAGACTAAGCAATAAGGTGCCTCTTATTTTTCCTTCTGCTTCTGGTTGTCTCGCAATACCTTCTACGGCTTGGCCTGCAGCAGTACCTTGACCAACTCCAGGTCCAATAGAAGCAAGCCCTACGGCCAATCCAGCAGCAATAACGGAAGCGGCAGAAATCAGTGGATTCATGATGATAGGTTCCTCGCACCAAAAAAAAATGGTTAATGATACAATCAACCTTATTTGATCACTAAAAAATATCGAATCGAAGTAACTAAAACTTCAAAAAAAAAATATAGGGATAAACCCTATATAACTAATATATATATACTATCACATATACATTTGTTTCTTTCATAACGGAAACCGCTCGCATTTTTTTTTAATCAGATTCTAGAATAATTCGTCGAAAAATATACAGGAACTGTAGCTGGATTTATAGACATTACATATAGACATATATCTAGTGTGATCTCCCTAACCCATCCTTCGTAATATCGTCTATCTTTCCTCTTAGAACTATAGTCATATATACATATGGATTTCTTATTTCTATCTATATATGTATCCGAACCAAGTATATTTTATTGAACCATGCATTGCCTCAGTCGGGGTAAGCTTAAAAAAAGAAGACTTTTTTGAAAACTAATCAATGATGACCCTCCATGGATTCCCCTATATAAGCCGCGGCTAAAGTTGCAAAAATGAGAGCTTGAATACCGCTTGTAAATAATCCAAGAAACATGACAGGAATAGGAACTACTGAAGGTACTAAAGAAACAAGAACAACAACTACTAATTCATCCGCCAATATATTTCCGAAAAGTCGAAAACTCAGAGATAAAGGTTTTGTGAAATCTTCTAGGATGTTAATTGGTAAAAGGATTGGAGTTGGTTGAATGTATTTTCCAAAATAAGCCAATCCTTTTTTGGTAAGACCCGCATAAAAATATGCCACGGACGTGAGTAAAGCTAAAGCAACAGTAGTATTTATATCATTCGTGGGGGCAGCCAACTCTCCATGAGGTAACTGTATGATTTTCCAAGGTAAAAGAGCTCCAGACCAATTAGAAACAAAAATAAATAAGAACATGGTTCCAATAAAGGGAACCCAAGGCCCATATTCTTCTCCAATCTGAGTTTTACTCAAGTCTCGAATAAATTCAAGAATATATTCAAAGAAATTCTGCCCGTCGGTAGGAATAGTTTGTGGATTCCGAACAGTTATGATAACTGACCCTAATAAGATAGCAATTACTACCCAAGAAGTGATAAGTACTTGAGCATGAATTTGTAAACCTCCTATTTGCCAATATAAATGTTGGCCTACTTCTACACCTGATATATCGTAGAATCCTTTGAGTGTTTTAATGGAACATGGTATAACATTCATATTGCCCTCTGACAGAAATAAAACTTAAAGAAAAAAAATTATTTTGATTCAACCATCTCTTTTTCAACTTATCTACTTTCATCATTAATCATATATTTAAAATACCAAGAAATCACATAACATAATATCCCATTTTATCTATTTTTAAAAATGCAAGACAAGATATAGTAACCAATCTAAGAAATCAAAATAATTAACTAATCTTATTATTCTTAATCATAACATAATCATAATCAATGACTTCTTATATAGCTAGAACAACCCTGACAAATTGCGGATACTAATTTGTTAAGAATCAATCGGATTGAAGCTATAACGTCATCGTTGATTGGAATCGAAATATCTGCAAGATCCGGGTCACAATTTGTATCGATTAAACAAATTGTTGGAATTCCTAAAATGACACATTCTCGAAGAGCTGTATATTCTTTTTGCTGATCAACGATGATTACAATATCGGACAACCCAGTCAGATATTTGATCCCACCCGGATATGTTTGCAAAGTCGATAATTTTCTCTTCAACATTGCTGCATCTCTTTTAGGGAGACGGCTGAGTTTCCCCATCTTTTGTTCTCCTCTTAAGTCTCTGAACTTATGAAGTCTCGTTTCTGTAGTGGACCAATTCGTTAACATACCACCGAGCCATTTTTTATTAACATAATAACATCGAGCCTTTGTTGCAGCTGAGACTACTAAATCCGCTGCTTTATTTTTGGTACCAACTATTAAAAAGGTTTTCCTCGACTTGCTGCATCAAAAACAAAATCACAGGCTTCTGATAAAAAACGAGCAGTTCTAGTAAGATTTGTAATATGTATACCTTTACGCTTTGCAGAAATGTAAGGGGCCATTCTAGGATTCCATTTCTTAGTACCATGATCAAAACGAACTCCCGACTCCATCATCTCTTCCAAATGGATGTTCCAATACCTTCTTGTCATTTTTCCCGCGCTTTCTCTTTTGTTTTAGAAATAACTAATTGTTCCTACGGAACCTTATAACGAGGTTGACCATTGATACATAGTCCGTAATTTTTATTTATTATTTACTTCATTTTTTTTTTTTATTTAATTTAACAAAACTAGAAAGGAAAAAGAAAAAATATCTGCTTAGGAATTATGAAATCGCGTAAATGAATTTTCTAATGTGTCATGGAAATTCTTTGGGCTACAAGAACAAAAAAATTCTCGATGGTGTAACAAAATATCTCTCATTTCCAACTTGAATACATTTTTCTTTTTTATTTCAAAATGAATGTTTTTGTCTTGCCTTGAATGGTGCACTAATTTTTTAAATCCGGTACCGATAGGGATAATTCCCCCCAGAACTACATTTTCTTTCAGACCCTTCAACCAATCAATACGCCCCCGTAGAGCAGCTTTTGCTAAAACTCTAGCAGTTTCTTGAAAACTTGCTTCAGATATGAAGCTTTGAGTATTCAGAGACGCCCTCGTTATTCCTAATAAAATTGCCCGATAACAGATCGCTTCGTCTAAAGCACGCCCTGCTCGTTCTGCTCGCAGCAATCCGATGAATTCTCCAGGCGAAAAAACATTAGACATTCCGTCTTCTGAAACTAACACTTTTGATGTTACTTGTCGTACAATAATTTCTAGATGTCTATTATGAATCTGCACCCCTTGAGATCGATAAACCTTTTGGATCTTATTAACCAAAGAGATATGGCTTTGGGCTATAGTTAGCTCAGCTCCAATTAAGAATCCCCAAGGAATTCCAAGAATTCTTGGTATACGTTCGTTCCAACCTTCGACTCTCCTTTCAAGGTTCATCGATATTGAACCAATCGAACGCACTTCTAAGATTTGCTCCACTTTTGGAAGTCCCTGCGTTATGTCACCAGATCGGGATTTTTCATATATAAATGTAACTAATGTATCTCCTTCAGAAAGGGTTTCTCCATAATGTCCGTAAACAGTCGCTCCTGGAGTAGCCAAATACGGCTTAGCTGATCTTATAACTAAGGAATCAACATGAACAATTAAAATTTGACCAGATTTTTTTATATGTGTCCCATATTTAACTAGACATAGATTTTCACAAATAAATTGTCCAATGCTAATTATTGTGGCTGTTTCTTCACAATAATTGTGATGTAAAAAACACCAATTCAAATGGGATGGATTCAAAATGATGGTATTGCATGGGTTGGGATTATAAATCCTTCTATTTTCATCTATTAAACAGTATTTAAGTACTTCAAGTACTTGGAAAGTCGCTTTCAAATTATCAAGTATCCAATATTTGTTTACCAAGATCTGATTATGAGTTATTAAATAGTAAGCTGAATAAAAGTTCACTATTTTAGATACAATAGTACCTAGGGGACCCAACAAATCCCTAATTAGAATTATGGGATTAAATTCTTTTGCTGTGATGTTATATTTTGAACCGTTGACTGGACATGGGCCAACTCGAGAACAATTGAATGATGACAAAATTATCAAAGCCTTATTTTGATTCAACAATGTACCAATAGTTGCTTGATGCTGAGTAACTACTGAAATCTTCACTTTCGCAAAAAAAGGGTTGATATTGGTGCAATCTAATCCATTATCGGGGATCAATCCCGAACCCGCCGTATCATACCTTTTTTCCACATATGAAAGACTAGACTTTACTAACTCAATTTTTATGAAATTTTGAATCAGATCATTTGCCCTTACCTCAACAAGAGAAGCATGAACTTCTTCTATAGAACCATTTTTTTCTTGGTCCCAATTCAATACTAAGCAAGCCCGAACTAATTGAATACTTGTGTGAAAAATTCCACGAATTGACTTTCCGTTTCCATAAAGGATATAATTGACAATTCTAAGTTGAACGTTATCTTTTTCCTGCAAGAGATCTTGAGTGAAAAGTTTTGCTAAATTTATCCCATCAGCTATTTCATATGTGATTACGGGCCGAATCAAAACAAAATACTTTTTTTTAATGGGTGTGATTCGTTGGACATAAATCCAATTTTTCAAATTTTTTTTTTTTGATTCCTTAGAATTTTTTTTTTTCATTCCCGGTGGTATTAAAATGCCGCTGTGTCTAGATATCTTATCTGTCTCTCCGGGAAAATGAATATCCCCAGAAAAAATTTTCAGTTCAATACTTTTTTTTTTTACCTCCACTCGTACTAATCCACCTACTTGGCTTCTTGTATTTGTATTTAAAGCGAGTTGTGTATCTACTTCAATGATACTATTGTTCCGGACCATTAGGTACGAAGATCCAGGTAAGATATGTACCTCTTCAGGAATAAAAAAAAACCGATCCACTTTCATTTTGTATTTTGGACTAAATTCTTTTACTCCTCGATACTCAATCAAATCTTCTTTTTTTACGATTGAATCCACCTCTATGGTCCCATATTTAGTAATTCCCGAACTGTTTCTTCTATATTGTGGATCGTCAAAATAAGCAAGAATACTATTTCTATGTAAAATACCATTTGTGGGTATTTCAATCGAAATACCAAAAGAGGGTATTAGTTCTTTCTCTCCTTCTGGATTATATTGTAATTGTAATGGAATGATAAATCCATTTCTTCGCCTTTTCGCCAAAAAATCAGAATTCTCTTGGAGAATCGAAGGATATATAAAATCCAAATGCCTATTGGAGATGATTTGATCAAGTCTTGAATAGTTAAAAATTTCCCTATCTTTTTTAACAGAAGGATCCAACAATTTATGCCTTACTTGATCATTAGTAATTGAGAAGTCAGAGATATATCTTTCGTCGACAGAAAAAGAATAAAAATTAATTTGATCTTGATCTTTGTGGAGTGAAAAAGACACTATACTGGATCCGCATGGACTTCCTGATAATAGCCATAAATGACTTGTTTTTGGTAATAGATGAACGTTACTATATGTATATTCGGGTGCATGATAGACATTGGTACTCCAGTGCATTTCTCCCTCTGATTCAGAATAAATATGTTTTCGGACCTTCTCTTTAAAATGAAAAGTAGACGTTCCAGTACGAATCTCAGCAATAACTTGTTCAGATTCTACATATTGATTATTTTGAACTAAAATCAAACTTTTGGGAGGAATATTTACACTATGTAGAATATCCCGACTCTCAATAGTTACATACAAGTCTATAGAACATAGAAAAGCAGGATGCCCGTGACGGGTACGTGTGGGATGAACCAAATACTCGTTGAACTTTATTTTTCCGTTAGAAGGAGCTCGTACATGTTCGGCAGTACCGCCCGTGAATACTCCACCCGTATGAAAAGTTCTTAATGTTAGTTGAGTCCCCGGTTCCCCAATTGATTGCCCCGCAATAATACCTACAGCTTCCCCCAATTCAACCAGATCGCCGTGAGTGGAACTTCTACCATAACATAATTGACAGATCCAAGATGTATTCCTGCAAGTAAAGGGGGTTCGAATATATATCGGTTGTGCTCGAAAAGTTATGCATCGATTGGCAAGTCCAATCCCAATATCTTGATTTCGAGTGGCAATGCAACGTATCCCCATATATATCGTCCGCTAATACACGACCAATTAGGGTCTGGACAAAAATTTTTTCTGTCACCCCATTTCGAGGACTCACGGAAATACCTCGGATAGTACCACAATCTGTTCTACGTACAATAATGTGTTGAACTACTTCAACAAGTCTGCGCGTGAGGTATCCAGCATCTGATGTTCGTACAGCAGTATCCACGACTCCTTTTCGAGCTCCGTAGCAGGAAATTATATATTCTGTCAAAGAAAGTCCTTCACGTAAATTGCTTTGAATGGGTAAATCAATCATTTGTCCTTGGGGATCCGACATCAATCCTCTCATACCTACTAATTGATGTACCTGAGATGCATTTCCTCGAGCTCCCGAAAAGGACATTAGATGAACTGGATTAGATGGATCAGTCATCCGAAAATTAGGATTCATTTCTTGTCTCAAATATTCACTTGTAGCATACCATATCTCAATGGATTGACGTAATTTTTCTACCGCGTGTACATTCCCATAATGATGGTGTTTCTCCAAAATAAAACTTTGTTGTTCAGCATCTTGGACTAACCATCCCTTAGACGGTATTGTTAAAAGATCATCAATCCCTAATGAAATAGATGTAGCCGTGGCTTGTTGGAAACCCAGAGTCTTCACTTGATCCAGGATATGTGATGTATATGCCATTCCGAAATGATCTATTAATCTGCTAATAAGTCGTTTCATAGCAGTTCCATCTATCACTTTATTGTGAAAGACCAGATCGGCTCGTTCTGCCATAAGTACCTCCATATTCCGCTGAGTAGGATTCGACAATGGACTTGAGTCAGTGATTCGAAAACTTCCTTTCCTCAATCTTGATTTACATAGAAATTAAGAAATTCTTATAATACCGATGAAATTGGATAAACCCGACTTACCAAGCAAGGAAGGACGTCTAATCGAATTTATTTATTTAGATAGCGTATAAATAGGCTCGACAAAACCCCTGTATGGCTTCTTCTATTTCTCGATAAAAAGAAACATGACCAACAGTAGTTCGAATGTATATACAACGGATTTCCTTTTTAATACTTCCTACTATTAGATAGTGTCCATAAATCTCATGATAAGTACCAAAAGATTCATATTGAACTTCGATGGGAACCTCTTTTGAGCCAATGACACGTTGATCTAGTCGCCACCGGAGCCAAAAGGGACTATCTAATTTGATTCGTTTCTGACGATAAGCCCCAAGTGCATCGTAGGAACTGCCAAAATATGATTCTTTTTCTTTCGTATACTCATAGTTATTATTATCAACTGTTTTATTTTTGTAGTTCGCACAATTATATGGATTATACCTATTTTCACAAATACCCCGCCGATTTCCCATCGTTAATACATAGAGTCCGATAAGCATATCTTGACTTGGTACAGAAATGGGATCCCCAATAGCTGGAGACAAAAGATTCATATGAGAAAACATAAGTAAGCGGGCCTCCGCTTGAGCTTCCAAAGATAAAGGTACATGAACAGCCATTTGGTCCCCATCAAAGTCTGCATTGAAGCCCTTACAAACTAATGGGTGTAAACAAATAGCGCGCCCCTCCACTAAAATGGGTTGGAACGCTTGTATACCCAATCTATGCAGGGTAGGTGCTCTATTCAACAATACAGGATGCCCCTGCATAACTTCTTGAAGTATTTCCCATACAATCGGTTCTTTTTCCCGAATTTTCCTTTTCGCAATCCCGATGTTAGAAACAATATGTTGTCTAATTAGACCACGAATTACAAATGTTTGGAAAAGCTCTATTGCTATTTCTCGAGGTAACCCACATTGATGTAATGAAAGTGAAGGACCGACGACAATGACGGAACGTCCCGAATAATCGACCCGTTTACCAAGCAGAGTCTCACGAAATCTTCCTTCTTTGCCTTCAATTACATCTGAAAATGATTTGTAAACTTTATTATGACCATCCCTCATTGGTTGTCCGCGTATCCCATTATCAAGAAGTGTATCCACAGCCTCTTGTACTAATTTTTCCTGACACATTACTAATTCTCCTGGCGTAGACCTACTTGTTGCTAATAGATCAGTAAGAGTATTGTTCCGATAGATAACTCTTCTATAGAGTTCATTAATATCTGAACTCATTAGTTTACCCCCATCTATCTGAATGATTGGTCTCAACTCAGGAGGAAGGACTGGTAATAGACATAAAACCATCCATTCTGGTTCTACATTTGTTCGGATAAAATGTTTAGCTAATTCCATGCGTCTAACCAAAAAATCCTTTCTTCTTCGAATTTTTCTATCTTCCCATTCGTTTCCAGCGGATTCTTCGTCTCCTAATTCCTTCCATTCTACCAATGAATTTTCTATAATAATTCGCAAATCTAAATCGGCTAATTGTTCTCTGATAGCACCTGCTCCTGTAGAGATTTCTCGGTTTCGAAATATCTCAAAGCCTTGGGTAGTAAAAAAAAGCGGGATGCTGTATTTCCAGGATTGGATTTCATACTCGAATAAGCCCCGTAATCGTAGGAAAGTGGGTTTTTTAGCTATGGGCCTAGCAAAAGAAAAATTTAGATAGGTTCCTATAAGATTGGATTCCCCCTTTTAAAATCGGACGTGAAGGTTTCCTCTCATCCGGCTCAAGTAGTTATACCAAATAAAGAAGGGAGTTTTTTTTACTTTGTTCGATAAAAAGAAAAGCCTACAAAGAACTACTCTTTACTCAAGTTCTCCATCCAGTAAGGACTTTATTAATTCATTTTTTTTTTTTTTTTACTTTCACTTTTTAACTTTCTGAATTTATTATTTACGACAAAATACAATTTAAATGTGAAATTATTGAGTAGTCTACTTCCCTTCAAATAATGAAAATTAAAGGAATAACTTTGGGACTCGTAAGGGATTTACTTGTCTATATATCGTTTCATTCCATTCGATCTTTTAGGTCCCTACTTACCTCGATGGCTATGTCATTATGCCCCTTGAAGCATATATGCGATAAATAGACTTCTGTAACCATGTCATATTTACTTGCTTTAACGGAACCTCTCTCTAAAAGAAATGGAATGACGCATTCCACTAAAAAATCTTTTTTTTCACGAGGTATAACTAGCAATTCCTATTTAGCTGTTACGGAATTGACCATGGATCAATTCCCCCTTCATTTGGGAATATTGAATACACCCAGAATTCTGAGCTTCATGTTATTCCTTCCAAGAACCATGTCAGAGTCGGGGGCATCCCAATCAGATTGAATGGGATGACAGTTTAGTAGTGCAAATCTGTAAAATGCGAATTTCGATCAAATCACACATCGCAATATACTAGGCCTTCTAATTCCTTAAGGGGTTTATCTAAAAGATTCGCGATATAACTAGGAAGGCGTTTCAAATACCACACATGAGTTACTGGACATGCGAGTTTGATGTATCCCATTTGATATCTTCGTATACGAGAATCAACAAATTCCACCCCACATTCTTCACAAAATTTCGGGTCCTCTTTTTCCGCTCCGATCACTCGATAATTTCCACAGGCACAAATTCCACTTTTTATGGGTCCAGAGATTCTTTCACAAAACAATCCATCTTTTTCCGGTTTATTGGTTTTATAATGAAAAGTATAGGGCTTTGTCACCTCTCCAACTATCTCCCCATTTGGTAGGATTTTGTTGGCCCAAGCCCTTATTTGTTGAGGAGACACTAATCCAATTCGAAGTTGTTGATGTTTATACCGGTCGATCATAGAATAGAAATTCTGATTCATTCGGATCAAACTTCCTTCCGATTAATCTTAAAATTCTTTTCAGATACAAGGAAATGGTTCAGTTCCAGAGCCAAAGATCGTAGTTCTCGAACGAGTAATCGAAAAGATTCTGGGGCATCCTCAGGATTAGGTACTGTTCCTCCAATGATCGTAGCACCAAGTAATTCTTGACGAGCTTTAATATGATCAGATTTATAAGTAAGCATCTCTTGTAAAATATGAGCAACACCAAATCCTTCTAGAGCCCAAACTTCCATTTCCCCTACTCGTTGCCCCCCTTGTTTAGCCCTTCCTCTAAGGGGTTGTTGTGTAACAAGTGCGTAATGCCCACTCGAACGTCCATGGATTTTATCATCAACTTGATGAATTAATTTTAGGATATAGGACCTGCCTATTAGAACAGGTTGTTCAAAAGGATCTCCTGTTCTTCCATCAAATATTCTGCTTTTTCCCGGAAACTCGGGTTCAAATACCCATGGGTTTTTTGTTTGCTTACTGGCTTCATATAATTCGGAAAACACTAGTTTTCTCGAAGCCTCTTGCTCATATCTCTCATCAAAAGGTGCTATTCTATAATGTCTCTTTAGTATATCCCCTGCTAACCCGAGCGAACATTCAAATATCTGTCCTACATTCATTCGTGAGGGTACTCCTAATGGATTGAAGACCATATCAACAGGTGTTCCATCTTGCAAGTAGGGCATATCTTGTCTAGACAAAATTTTCGAAATGATACCTTTATTCCCATGTCTTCCAGCTACCTTATCACCCACTTTGATTTCACGTTTCTGTAAAATATATACACGAATCCTTTCTGGATTATAGCTGGAACCCGTCTTTTTCTGGATCCATCTCACATCAATAACTCGACCTCTTCCGCCTATAGGTAGTTTTAGAGAAGTTTCTTTTGAAGTGGATACCTGAATGCCAAGTATGGCTCGTAATAATCTATCCTCGGGGGCATACGAGGATTCATTCGCTGTCTGAGGTGTTAATTTACCTATTAAAATATCGCCGGTTTCTATCCAAGATCCCAGCATTACAATTCCATTTCTGTCTAAATTTCGGAGTAAATGAGCCTCTAAATGGGGTATTTCCCTAGTAATTCTTTCGGGACCTTGACTTGTCACATGAGTCTGAATTTCATATTTCCGTATGTGAAAAGAAGTATAAATATCTTCAGACACTAGCCGTTCGCTAATTAGTACTGCGTCTTCAAAATTGTAACCTTCCCATGGCATATAAGCGACTAATACGTTTTTTCCTAAAGCGAGTTCCCCACCAACTGTAGCCGCCCCGTCTGCTAAAATTTGCCCCTTTTTTATACATTTACCCTGCTGAACCTGAGGTTTTTGATGCATACAAGTATTTTTGTTGGAACGTTGATACATAACTAATGGAATGCTTATAGTGTCCCCATTACTTGATAAAATGATCTTGTGAGTATCAGTATAAATGATCTTTCCTTCGCATTCAGCTATAACAGACACTCCCGAATCTAGAGCCGTTTGGCGTTCCAGCCCAGTTCCAACAATGCACTTCTCGGATCGAGAAAGAGGAACTGCTTGGCGCTGCATATTAGAACTCATTAAAGCCCGATTCGCATCATTATGCTCAATAAACGGAATGAGGGAAGCTCCAATAGAAAAATATTGGAAAGGAAAAATACTTCTAAAACGAATCTGTTCCCATGCAATAGTCAAAAATTCTTGACGGTATCGAGCCGGAACAACTTGTTCCTCTTGAACACCCCAATTCAGGGCCAAAGAATTTCCTGCGGCTACCATATAATATTCATCTCTATTTGGTGATAAATAAATTATCTGTGCCTCTTTTGATCTCTCAGACATTTCATAAAGCGGACTCTCTATAGATCCCCAAGGACCAATCCTCACATGAATAGCTAAAGATCCAATAAGTCCAACATTGATTCCTTCAGACGTGTCAATTGGGCAAATACGCCCATAGTGGCTCGGGTGTATATCTCGTATCCGAAAGCTAGCAGTTCGTCCCGTCAATCCTCCAGGACCCAAATAACTCAATTTTCGCCCATGAACAATTTGTGTCAATGGATTAGTTCGATCCAAAACTTGAGATAAAGGGTGTAGGCCAAAAAAGGATTCATAAGTGGTTGTTAATGAAGTTGAAGTTACCAAATTTTGAGGAGTCGGTATCAATTTATGTCGGATTGCTCCACATATAGTTCCTCGAATCGAATTTTCTAAACGAACAAGAGCTAATCCGAATTGATCTTGTAACAGATCTGCTACAGAACGAATACGTTTATTTTTCAAGTGATTCATATCGTCAAATGTACCCATTCCAAATTTAATTCCGATCAAATGATCCGCAGCAGCCAATAGATCTCGTGGTAACAAAAATGTATTGTTCTGAGGTATATCAAGATTCAGTCTCCGGTTCGTATTTCGTCGACCAATCCTTCCTAATTCACATTTTTGTTGAAAAAATTTCTTTTGTAATTCCTTACATAGGGACTCAGAAAATACCGGATCCCCACCGACACAAGCAAATTGTTGATAAAACTCCAAAATGGCATTTTCTTTGGATCCAATCTTCTTTTTCTCCTTATCATTCGAGAAAGACAAGAAAATTTCA
The DNA here is from genome assembly GCA_030737875.1 of Allium sativum. Taxonomy (NCBI): domain Eukaryota; kingdom Viridiplantae; phylum Streptophyta; class Magnoliopsida; order Asparagales; family Amaryllidaceae; genus Allium; species Allium sativum. The sequence continues at coordinate 31,572 of JASFAX010003989.1, forward strand.
GGGTAACAAACATTATCTAGAATTTCTCTTAGATTTGAACCCATAGCTGATGATAAAACTAGAATAGATATTTTTTGTTTCCTACTTACACGTGCCCATATCCTTGTTCTTCTATCAATTTCTAATTCTGATCTTCCTCCCCAATCTGATATTATAGTGCTGGTATAAACAGCATTTCCGTTATGATCCAATTCTGAACGATAGTAAATACCGGGACTTTGCAATATTTGATTGATCACAATTCTGTATATTCCATTTACTATAGAGGTTCCCAGGGAATTCATTAGAGGAATATTTCCAATAAAAACAGTTTGTTGTTGCATATCCCTACCGGTTTTCCAAATTATTCCCGCGGGGACATATAATTCAGAAGAATATGTGAGTGATTCATACACAGCATCTCTTTCCTTTATCAGGGGTTCCACCAATTGATACCTTTCCACAAATAATTGAAATTCCATTTCTTGATCTCTATCTTCAATTTTTGGAAACTTATGAAATTCTTCCGTTAAACCCTGATTAATGAACCTACAAAATCCCTCAAATTGTATCTGACTAAATCCAGGTATTGTGGACATTCCCTCATTTCCATTCCGAAGCATCTTAATCTTAAGTTTCCTATTTATTTTTATTGAAAAAATTCAATTATTGATTCACTATTCATTGACCCATATGGATCGACCTAGCAATACAATAATAGAGAATGTATATTCTGTTTACTGAATCACATAAAATTTTAGTCAACTCCATATATCTATTTCAAATTCAAACGTATGAACGGAGATGGAACGGCGGAATAAAGAAAATTTTTGGAGCAGGTTCAAATTTTTGACGGGTTAAATTGATAAAATATTTTTGAAAAAAAAAATTCTGTTACTTACACTTATGGAGCCTTGTTCAAAATTGGTACAACTTCTACCTAACGTATTAGTATGATATTACGATCCGACGGGATACCACAAAAAGGAATGATTGAGATTGAATCTCCTCTTTATATCTATATAAATGAAATAAAGACAGAATAATCAGAAGTAGTATAGAGTTTTCCCTTTTTTAACACAAAAAATGGAATTTCATGCTCCAAAAAGAATTGGCAGATTTTTTGGTAGGGAGGGAAATTTATAGAATACGCTTGAATTGTGTAACTTAATATAAATATACTAAAAAAAATATTGTATTTATTAAGTACATGTTGATACGGCTATCTATATATCACATCCTTTCTTTCACTTTCTAGAGCAACATTAACATGGATCACACTCCACCAAAATTCGTATTTTATATTCAATATTTCAATTTATTTATTCAATGAAAAATTGAAACATGAGAATTCTCTCTAGGGATATGTACATAAGAGAGAGACCCGTCTCGGTATCTGGGTAACAATTTGTGTTTTGGGGTTTACATATACACATATATATTGTTATAATTGAAATAGAAAAGTATTTTTTATTGAAAAAAAAAACATGAGATTAGTCATAAATCGGTCATAAATCAATTTTCTTTTCACTAATTTCAATTTAAAGACTAATTTAAAGTAAATTGTTAATGGTTCCAATTTGCCCTGAATTTTTCAGTCTGTCGCCAGAATTTGACTCTCAATAGAAAAGAAACGAGAAGGGAAATTATTAACTGATGTATATTTTGAGATATAATAAATCGAAGAAAATAATAGAAACCAGATAAAAAAAATGTGTTTTTGAGGATTGATTAAGTACAACGGGATTCAAGATAAAAAAAAGAGTTAGTAGTAGAAATAGAATATGGCTACTATTTTTATCCATTTTATTTTGGATCGAATTTGGCGGCATGGCCAAGTGGTAAGGCGGGGGACTGCAAATCCTTTATCCCCAGTTCAAATCCGGGTGTCGCCTGATCAACCAAAGATTTTTGATTTCTTATTCTGCCGATCTAATTCGATGAATTATTGCTCCGCAAGAAGTGGAGGCAAAGAACTAAGATCGGAAATCTCGATATACAAAGATTCCTAAGAGGCACCCCATTTTTACTACTAGAATAAAAGATTATATAAAAGACTAGCATATCAAAATAAATCTCTTAAACAATTTTTAATTTTAAGTAGCGTCTCGTGATTCTGTTGGGTATTAAATTAGATTGGATACAATGATAGGAAATAAATTTAGGGCTTGTAGAAAGGCACGAAGATACTTTGTAGTTAAACTCACGAAAGGCTATGAGTGCTCAGACATAGAATCAGAATAGTTGGTCGACTCTTATAGTATAGAGTAAAGGTAAAGTAAAAATTGAAAAAAAAAAAGAATATATGTTTGTAGTAATAGTGGCAGTGGGTTCTACCGATTCTTTCATAGAAAGACAGTAAGCTTAGATCAAATAGAAAATAGAGTGATATATAGTTGTGTATAGAAAAGGCGCGTGTATCATCTTGTACTTAATACTTCCTGATTCTACCGGAAATCTTAAAATATTGAATGAAACTTGTTGCAAATGTATTCATTGAATTGATTTGGTTCATCAATAGTCTTAAGTCAGAATACTATTTTGACTCTGTGCCATTGATTCCACTATGATTATTAAATAATAATCGAATAATTCTTTCATAGAAATAAGGGACATAATTCACATGGATATAGTAAGTCTTGCTTGGGCTGCTTTAATGGTCGTCTTTACATTTTCTCTTTCACTTGTAGTATGGGGAAGGAGTGGACTCTAGTGTTGTGGACACTACAAATACGAAATTGAGTAATCGGTTGCTCAATCGAACTGTATCAATTCTTTATTAATATTAATCGTTTTGCGAAGCCTTGCCTTAAAAAAAAGTATTCAAAATTGTACTGGAATAGAGTAATAAATCATTATCATAATTGTATTTTGCAACTCAAATCTACGCATAATATAAGATTATTTCCAACCTAATTTTTACTAAATAGTCTATATTTTATTTTTTTTTTTTCTTTTAGAAAAAAAATTAGGTTATTATGACACTATATTTTTTTTTCCACTGTAAGCGAAATGATTAGTGATTGTCCAAAGAGACCCTACACATAATAAAACTAGATCTTTCTTCCGTTAGGCTATTTACGTATCACACATTTCACATTTGTTTTAAACTTCTAGAAATTATACTTTTTTGACTCATGTTTTGTTTAAACATGAAAAACGGACAAGTTTACTCTAACCCCTTTTCCAAATCCGAAGAAGTTATCATATAACTACGCGGATCATCCATTAATTGTTCAATCAATGACTTCTTGAGATGAAAAAAAGAAATAGAATTAAAGTTTTATCTTATCTATTTTATCTTATCTATATGTACATCTACTATATACATATTGAAATTTTATCTATATGAAGCCCATATTAATATTAGTATACAATACTAGCTAGCGTGGTAGAAAGAACTATATATTATAGTTCTTTCTACCACACTAGCTTAGATACTTAATAAGCTACTTCTGTTCTGATTCCAGCTCAGCGCAATCATTTCATTTAAGACTTACAGTTTGAATTCTTTTCTTTCATTTCTTGAATCATTGAATTGAATTGAACTGCTAAGAACTGATAATTCAAATTAATCATTTTGGCTAACTGTTTTTACATAGATAATAAGTAAAAAAGCAGTAGGAATTAGAATGAACAGTGCAGTAGCAATAAATGCGAGAATATTGACTTCCATAATCTAATCTTTTTTTTTTCGCAATAACTTAACTCGGGATCTAATCCCATAGAGATGATAAATTTGATTCCTGTAAATTCAATGGGATAAATTGTATCTTGATGATACTGAATCAGATCAATATTATGAATAAAAATTTCTGATCTATCAAATCAATTTCTCGTTGAGAATTGAATAGTATAACATAAGGAGATCTTTTATCCATACAAAAAACTATTTTTGATTAGATCATAAATACCTATCATTAGGTTTTCATCCTTTTTCCACTTGTTCTTTTCTATAACCTAGCATCTTATCTTTCTTATACAATTCTTCTACTTATACATATACATAGGATTTTTTATATAGAATTATAAGGTATTATATAACCGGTATTCTCTAGGGCATACAGAGAGACGAACAGTATAAATATAAGTGAGATGTAAAAAAGGTAAGGTTAAGTCTAAAAAATCGACTATTCAAGCTTTACCTTTACTAAGAATAAGAAAAGAAAGGGGCCCCACTTGGTTTTGTTGGTCTTTTATTTTATGTTATTTTATTAGTATACTCTTTGTTTTGTTGGATTGGAACGTATACATCAAAAATTCAATGTAAAATTGGAATGAGAATGAAATAAATTGTTTCAAATCGGTGCTAAAAAAAACTTAGATTTCGAAAAGATGTGCTTTAACCTAAAAGGTACTTTGCCGGAAAATTAACTTCTATGAAGATTTAGTTCATTGTATATCATATAATAAACAAAGCTATTTTGTGTCTGTACCCCCCAAAAATCTGAGCACTCTATTCCATTTCATTTATCAAGAGCAGAATGATTGAAAAAAAAGAGTATTGGTATCTCTTAAACTTTTAATATTGAATATAGCAATAGTACCAATTGTACTAAATCCACATATATTTTTCCTTATCAATTAGTACTGGGGAAGAAAAGGAACTTCCCATATTTATCTGATGAGACATGCGAAACAAAAGAAATAATCTCCACGGTGTGAATTTGTTTGATTCCATTTTGCTCTTCGTCTTCCCTTTCGCAAAAATAGAGAAATGAATTTCTCTATTCATGAGATCCTAGTTCGGGACTGACGGGGCTCGAACCCGCAGCTTCCGCCTTGACAGGGCGGTGCTCTGACCAATTGAACTACAATCCCGGCGAGGTGTATAGCATATATATACTTAGGATTTCATAAGAATATCCTACTCGTCATGTTGGAACGTAACAGATATGCGAATGCTATATTGATATTATATCCACATAAACACGGGCTTTAGTGAAAGTGAGACAGATTATTAGTAACTAGTGATTTTTTATTTTATTATTAAATAAAAATAATCAATCTTTTAATGAGATGAAAAAAAAGATAGAGAAAAATTTTTCTTTATTTCTCTACGAAGCAGGCATTTCCCTTTCTTTTCTATAGGATAAATTAATTATATCTTACTCATGGGACGGGGTGAATTCTTGGGCCGAGCTGGATTTGAACCAGCGTAGACAGTCGTCAACGAATTTACAGTCCGTCCCCATTAACCGCTCGGGCATCGACCCAGGAAGAATTCTTTATATGCTTATTGATAATCTATGATCAACTTCCTTTCGTAGTACCCTACCCCCAGGGGAAGTCGAATCCCCGCTGCCTCCTTGAAAGAGAGATGTCCTGAACCGCTAGACGATGGGGGCATATTCGCCCGACCGTCATCATACTATAATGATAGTATGAATAGTTTTTTGGAATTGTCAATATAATCTAATGGTATGGCTAGATTTGAACAGTCTTTTTATATTCTGATTCTATAGGATTTGACTTTGAATTGAACGTTTTTTTTTTCTTCAATTTTAACTCATTGCTTCGTTTCTTGTTCAGATAAAATATGCCTATCATTATCTCACATTAAGTTAGAAAATTAAAAAACGAGAAAAATTTTATCCCTTTTCTAGGTAAATAGAATTTATTTTTCCATTATTTCTCTTATGAGTCTACTGCATAGATACATATATGCAGTAGACTCATAAGAGAAAATGGCTAAGTCATGAATTGAGCAGGCCCTTTTAACTCAGTGGTAGAGTAACGCCATGGTAAGGCGTAAGTCATCGGTTCAAATCCGATAAAGGGCTTTTTTCATGAAACTCGAGTCTTTGTCTTCGTTTTTCATCGAAAAATAAGGATATTTTTGATAATAAAAAAAAGGCAAACACTATTGTATTATTTATAATATAATGAGCTCTTATTATTTGATTTTGAGTTTTAATTAATAATTTAAAAGTTTGAACATTTAATTATTATTATGTTGACTAATTGAACTTAGTGGGTGGGGGCTTCTAGCCTGTAGTGACATAATAGTCCTTTTTATATCTTATTATTATTTATTTAAATATTCCAGGAAACATAATATAAATATTCTAGATATCCAACCCCTATTTATTAATCACAAACTAAAATATTTCTACTTCCCTATTGTTCCCACCAAACCTACCACAAAAATGGTAACTAAAAAAAAATAAGTGGACCTGACCCATTAAATCATGACTATATTGGCTATTCTGATATTTAAATTCGATATATATTAAATTGTAGAAAGCGGGTTTTTTATTTCCTTTTTTAGTTTCTTAGATCACAAAAGACAAGAATTTGTCGATATTCATGATTTGATTTTCTTGTTAATAGACGCTCTATAGGAATAAATCGCTATTCTTTTCCGATACATATAATATATATATATAAAATATATTGAAAAATGGATTTTCAATATCTTTCCTTGATTTCAAAATCTGATTCCCATATTGTTTTGTTGTTTTATTTCAGCAATGCAAATAGATAACGAAAGCGAGAAAGGGGCCTTCAGTTCCAGTTTATCATTAGTTCATTTAATATTTCATTTAGGGGCAAGGAAAAAAGAAATTTTCCTTTTTTTGTTGGACTCGTTAAAAGATATATTCTGGAATCTGAGTTACAGGACAACTTAGGGTTCAAATGGTTATTATAGTAAAGACTAGTCGAATTGCACTCATGGATTTACCTAGGTCGGTTTATCAACCAATAGAAAAAAAAAAAAAGAATTATTCTTTTTTTTTTTCGAAACCCATTGTATTCTAAAGGGCATGGAACAACGAATCGTCCATACATAATTGAACTATCACATGCCCTGAAAATGAGATGACGTGTTCGGAAATGGTTGAAGTAGTTGAATAGGAGGATCACTATGACTATAGCTCTTGGTAAAATTACCAAAGAAGAAAATGATTTATTTGATATTATGGATGACTGGTTACGGAGGGACCGTTTTGTTTTTGTAGGCTGGTCCGGCCTATTGCTTTTTCCTTGTGCTTATTTCGCTTTAGGGGGTTGGTTCACAGGTACAACTTTTGTAACTTCATGGTATACTCATGGATTGGCCAGTTCCTATTTGGAAGGTTGTAATTTCTTAACTGCTGCGGTTTCTACCCCTGCAAATAGTTTAGCACATTCTTTATTACTATTATGGGGACCTGAAGCACAGGGGGATTTTACTCGTTGGTGTCAATTAGGAGGGCTGTGGACTTTTGTTGCCCTCCATGGTGCTTTCGGACTAATAGGTTTTATGTTGCGCCAATTTGAACTTGCTCGATCTGTTCAACTGCGACCATATAATGCAATCGCATTCTCTGGTCCAATTGCTGTTTTTGTTTCTGTATTCCTTATTTATCCATTGGGTCAATCTGGTTGGTTCTTTGCACCCAGTTTTGGTGTAGCAGCTATATTTCGATTCATCCTCTTCTTCCAAGGGTTTCATAATTGGACATTAAACCCATTTCATATGATGGGAGTTGCCGGAGTATTAGGCGCTGCTTTGCTATGCGCTATTCATGGTGCTACCGTAGAAAATACTTTATTCGAAGATGGTGACGGCGCAAATACATTCCGTGCTTTTAACCCAACTCAAGCTGAAGAGACTTATTCAATGGTCACTGCTAACCGCTTTTGGTCCCAAATCTTTGGGGTTGCTTTTTCCAATAAACGTTGGTTACATTTCTTTATGTTATTTGTGCCAGTAACCGGTTTATGGATGAGTGCTCTTGGGGTAGTTGGTCTGGCTTTGAACCTACGTGCCTATGACTTTGTTTCCCAAGAAATCCGCGCAGCGGAGGATCCTGAATTTGAGACTTTCTACACCAAAAATATTTTATTAAACGAAGGTATTCGTGCTTGGATGGCGGCTCAGGATCAGCCTCATGAAAACCTTATATTCCCTGAGGAGGTTCTACCCCGTGGAAACGCTCTTTAATGGAACTTTAGCTTTAGCTGGTCGTGACCAAGAAACCACCGGTTTCGCTTGGTGGGCCGGGAATGCCAGACTTATCAATTTATCTGGTAAACTACTTGGGGCTCACGTAGCCCATGCCGGATTAATCGTATTCTGGGCCGGAGCAATGAACCTATTTGAAGTGGCTCATTTCGTACCAGAGAAACCCATGTATGAACAAGGATTGATTTTACTTCCGCACCTAGCTACTCTAGGTTGGGGGATAGGTCCGGGGGGAGAAGTTATAGACACCTTTCCATACTTTGTATCTGGAGTACTTCACTTAATTTCCTCTGCAGTCTTGGGCTTTGGGGGTATTTATCACGCGCTTCTTGGACCTGAGACTCTTGAGGAATCCTTTCCATTCTTTGGTTATGTATGGAAAGATAGAAATAAAATGACGACAATTTTGGGTATTCACTTAATTTTATTAGGTATAGGTGCTTTTCTTTTAGTATTCAAGGCTCTTTATTTTGGAGGCGTATATGATACTTGGGCACCGGGGGGGGGAGATGTAAGAAAAATTACCAATTTGACACTTAGCCCAAGTGTTATATTTGGTTATTTACTAAAATCCCCTTTTGGAGGAGAAGGATGGATTGTTAGTGTGGACGATTTAGAAGATATAATTGGAGGACATGTATGGTTAGGTTCCATTTGTATACTTGGTGGAATTTGGCATATCTTAACCAAACCCTTTGCGTGGGCTCGCCGTGCACTTGTATGGTCTGGAGAGGCTTACTTGTCTTATAGTTTAGCTGCTTTATCTGTCTTTGGTTTCATCGCTTGTTGTTTCGTTTGGTTCAATAATACCGCTTATCCTAGTGAATTTTACGGACCCACCGGACCAGAAGCTTCTCAAGCTCAAGCATTTACTTTTCTAGTTAGAGACCAACGTCTTGGGGCCAACGTTGGATCTGCCCAAGGACCCACTGGTTTAGGTAAATATCTAATGCGTTCCCCTACGGGAGAGGTTATTTTTGGAGGAGAAACTATGCGTTTTTGGGATCTCCGTGCTCCCTGGTTAGAACCTCTACGGGGTCCCAATGGTTTGGACTTGAGTAGGCTGAAAAAAGATATACAACCTTGGCAAGAACGACGTTCGGCAGAATATATGACTCATGCTCCTTTAGGTTCTTTAAATTCTGTAGGTGGCGTAGCTACCGAGATCAATGCAGTTAATTATGTCTCTCCTAGAAGTTGGTTAGCTACCTCTCATTTTGTTCTAGGATTTTTTCTATTTGTGGGTCATTTATGGCATGCGGGAAGGGCCCGTGCAGCTGCA
>JASFAX010003990.1:0-40778 GCA_030737875.1 Allium sativum
GGTGTGTGTATATTGTTCACATTATTGAATTGAGTTTTTTGATTAAATGATGGGTATTGGATGTCATGTATTGGATATATTATGAATCGAGGTATTCGGGTTTTGTGTATGATGACGCGTGTAAGCTTTGTACTGTGATACTGTGTAGATTGGCAAAAAGAAGTACATGATATTGAACTTGTCCACTATGCATGTAATTGAATGACGGTGAAAATCATTTTATTGATTTGGAACTGTCTGATAAAGTTAATCCTGCATTTTTGCAGAGTATTGTGAGATGGAGCTCGGACCAGTAGATCCGAGCGTGTTATATATGCAGGCCCAACACAGGACATCGAATGTTAATCGGACGCAGGTAGCAATTTGTTACTGTTTTCATATTTTGATGTTTAGTATTTTAGACGTCAAACCCCAATTTTTGTTATGTATTAAATTTGCAGAGTGCCAGCACAGAGTTTTTCATTGACCACTCGTCCTCCCTTTTGAAAGTGACATCCGAGGATCCTCGCATCATCACCGAGATCGCGAGGGCTGGATTCATACATATTTTTCGCTTAGGTTACATCCAGTTCGATCACAGCCTTGTTGGTGATTTACTGGATAGGTGGAGGCCTGATACATCCACATTTCATCTACCAGTCAGTGAGATGACTATCACCTTGGCAGATGTTGCGGTTTTGCTAAAATTGCGTATTGATGGCAAAGTTGTTGCGTTTGAAGGTGCGCAACATGATTATTTGCAGCTATGTCACGACCTACTAGGGATGGATCTAAGGGGTCAAAATTTGATTCATATCAGATGGTACCGTAATCAGTTGGCGGGTGATATTTCTGCAGATGCCACCCAGTTAGAGGTTGAGCAATAGGCTCGTTGCATTTTACTACATATTATTTTCTGCAGAATGATCGCCGATCATGCCAAGACCCGTATAGATTTGAGATGGCTACCGTTTTTAGCTGATCTCGGGCAGTGCGCATCATATTCGTGGGGTAGTACAGTGTTAGTATATGCATATCAGGAATTGTCCAAGGTCGCGCTGCAACAGTATAACTGTTTTCCCGGTTGCCCGACGCTACTTAAGGTATGAACCGAATGTCTATAATTTGCTATTATACAATGTGATGCATCATTATCTTTTATTAATAGTATATTTTTGTGTACACAGCTTTGGTCCTGGACTTATCTTCCCGTCGGAAGATTAGCAGTGACGCCTGATCCCATCGACCATCGATGCCGCTTGGAGTTAGGTATACTTATTTGATCGTTTACTTTATTAAACATAACATTTCCAATGTATGTACCTTTTATTATCATGTAACAGTTAGGGTTGGAAAAAAGGATACGCGATATACACCACGACGAGAGTTGTACTTTTACCGCAATGAGTTGGACGTCCTTACATACGAAAAGGTTACATGGTATCCGTACACTCCGGAGGTACTTTCCCCACTACGAATCACTTAAAGAGCTCATAGGTACCTTTGGACGACGAGAGTACCTATGATAGCCTACACCTTCACCGCTTGGCACCATCCCGATAGGGTTATGAGGCAGTTCGGCTTGAGGCAGCATATAACGGATGATGCACCGCCTTACATTGAGGGCTACAGTGCACAGGACTTTCACCAGCATCATGCTATGTGGGATGACCGCGATAACCATATTGAGTTTGAGAGGGAGCCCCCATATCCGTGGCGCAGTACATGAGGTGGTACTGGAACATAACACGACGCTACGTCCTTAATCCCGGAGTAGATACTGCGTTAGCACCGTATGTTCCTAGAGCACCACTAGAGAGGAATGTGGTAAGTTGATGTGTGTACTATTAAACACAATCAGTTTCATTTATTCATTCTATCTAATTTTCTTTTAAATTTGCAGGTTGCCGGTGTGTGCGTGATAGGAGGCAAAAAAGCTTAGAGAGAGGCAAACTGACGATGAGGGACGGACGATGTGCATGAACATACAGAAGATTTTAGACGTGATTCTATGCAGGAACAAGCTAGATCGGCCAAAACCACCATCTCCTCCACCTCCTCCTCCTCCTACAGGTCCTCCTCCTTCTCCTGTCGGTTCTCCTCCACCTCCAGCAGTGCACGAAGAATTTGTGCATGGTCCATCTCAACCTGCACCTATATTACCATGTACCAGAAGTGCACGACGCAATAGGAGCAGCAGCGGCAGTGGTTCGTCTTCAACTTCCACACCACTAGTCTTTTCTTGTTTTGTTCGATCTAGATTTCATATAGACCTTGTTTTGTTTTGTTCGATCATGCGATGTAACCTTTTCTTATTCGATCTTGGTACCAAATATGTAGTCTTTGTGTATTAATTTGCTAATGTTTGGTACATTTAATTATTTGTTACGTTGCTATTTTTTATTCAGTTTTATTGGTAATTATCCTGGTATGATGGTTTTTGTTGACTGCAAATATGTGCAGGTTTGTGTATGCAGGTTTGGTTGTGTAAAGGGTTGCACTGAAGGCGAGTTTTGGAAACTCGCCTTCGTGTTTTACTGAAGGCGAGTTTCCAAAACTCGCCTTCAGTTTATTTGTATACCAAAACAGGTCTAAGTTTGTAATGTTACAAACATGACTAAATCTGTTATACCTTTAAAAAAGAGGGCTAGACATGTGAATTATCCTATATATATATATATTCTTTATTTCCTTATATGTACATTTTTATCCTTTCAAATTTTGAATTTGTATATGTATATATATTTGTATGTGCAGTTGGCCCTCTCTAAAAAAAATATAAAAAATATGTCGCCATCGGGGTTTAAACCCCCGACCTTTATGTCGTAAATCCTATGCCTTAACCAACCGAGCTATGATGACTTTTGTTAATAAGTTTAGAAACAATGGTAGTCATTGTTCTCCTTCTTTTACCTTATTCTCATGTTTTGCTACAATACTTCATTTAAATGTATCTCTTTCACCTTCAGTTTTCTACAATCCATAAGTCTAAATTGACCATAAAATCGCCACGAATGCAATGACGCTAATCCCATGGCCCAATTCTTGAAGCTCTTCAAATATTATTTTTTATTATGCATTTTAATCGCATTGCATTTCTTCTTATTGCATGTAATTTATTAATCTTTTCTTCATTTCAATGTATGAACTTATTACATGTAATTATATTATCATATTTTATTTAATTGTCATATAATGCGGGATGTTACAACCGTCATCTCTTCATTCCCCTTAGGAATAACTAACACTAGTGCACACGTTAACTTATCCTTTAGACTCTTAAATGCATTCTCACAACTTTTGTCCCAAACGAAAGCTTGGTTCTTCTTGGTCAATTGAGTTAACGGTGCTGCTGTCTTGGAGAAGTCTTGGATAAACTTATGATAGTATCCAACTAACCCCAAGAAACTTCTCATGTCCTCGAATAAACTAAGATATCGTCCGACAACATAAGAAAAAACTTATTCAATTAATCCTTGAATACCTTATTCATAAGATCCACAAAATATGATGGTGCATTGGTCAACCCGAATGACATGACCAACCACTCATAGAATCCAAACGGTGTCCAAAATGTTGCTTTGGGTATACTCTCAGCTGCTACTTGAAGCTGATGAAAGCCTGTCGCGAGATCTAACTGGGAGAACACTCTACTCCATTCAACTGATCAAATAAATCATCTATCCGCGGAAGAGGATACTTAATCTTCCTCGTCACCTTAAACTCGCGGTAGTCCACACACAATCGAAGGGAACCATCAGCCTTGGTAGCAAATACAACTAGTGATCCCCACTCGGAAATAGTTCTTTGGATAAATCCCTTCTTCAAAAGATCGCTTACTTGCACCCGAGCTTTCGCTGCTCCCTTGGCGCCATACGACGAAGAGGCATCACTATAGGTCTGGCATCTTTCACTAAATCAATCCGAAACTTGATCTCTCTATGTGGTGGAAGTCCGGTCACTTCCTCGATGATGTCCGGATACTCTCTAGCAATAGGCACATTTGATAATTCATCCTGCAGGATGTCGAGGGAATGTAGAAAACTATCAATCACCTCATCACAAGGTAGGCAACCCAATACTACCCTCCGCCTATCATCCGCTTTATTGGTCACCGAAGACCCTCACAGTCTACCACCACCACATATCTTTGGAGCCAATCGACTCCCAAAATAATGCCAAACCCAGTAAATCCCAAAACAAAGAAATTAAAGCAAACATACATCCATGACTCGATAAGACCAGATTACGACAAATCATACAAAGGCCAGTCGAACCACCGATCGGGTTCGTCACAACTAAAGGTCTATCGAAAATCTTAGGTTCCAATTCCAACCTATCTACTAGGTCACTAGATACGAAGGAATGAGAAGCCCCAGTATCAAACATTACTCGAACAGGAACATCATAAATAGAAAGCATACCTTGAATAATGACCCCCTTTCCCTTCTGCGCTGCATTTGGGGCATTCGACGAAGAAGGAACAACGTTAATAGCATATGCTTTCACGGTCTGCATCTCCTTAGGGAGTTGTGGACATTCATTCATAAAATGCCCACTTGGCCACAGTTGAAGCACTTCTTTTCCCCTGACTTTGCTCAACACTCTTTGGCATAGTGACCCTTCTTGCCACAGCTATAGCACTCGATATCTTTCTTATTCTTCTTTTTCAGACATCCTTGGTCTGATTCTATTTCCTCTTATTCTGGGAATTATTCTTGCCTCCACCGCTTGCTTGTGGCTTTGGCACCTTTGCAGATGTAATAGCAACCTCGGTTTTTGACCTAGGGTTAAGGCTCTTAGACCTCAATGCCTTTCCCATAATAGATTTGAATGTCTCATCGATATGGTTTACGAGTCTTTCCCCCAAGCATTCATCTAGGCATGTTATGAACTTCTCGTTCTTCTTCTCGGTAGTATCGACGAGAGATAATCAGTATTTCGATAAAGTATCGAGCTCAGCAATATATTCCGAGACTGCCCTTCCATTCTGCTTAAGTTCCAAAAAATTTCTAAACAATTCTAATTTCTGAGCAGCTGGAATAAACTTGTCACTGAAACGGGTCTTAAACTGATTCCAAGTGACTTGATCCTCAGGGGTAGCCGCTTTAGTAGCATTCCACCAATTCATTGCTCGTCCTTGAAGCTGACGCGATGCTAACTTTATCTTCATTGCATCCTCAATCCACAAATCCTCGAAGATGCGCTCACAACTATCAAGCCAATCTTGAACCTCCGTAGCCGATTCCGTTCCGTGGAATGGTTTTCCATCAAGACTAGTCTAATCCTTGCAGAGCTTAGCGAAATCGACTCTAGGCACCTGCACTGCTGCACCACCATCATTAGCAGTATTAGGAACTGTTCCCTGAGCATCCCTAAGCATCTCTCGCATGAAGGTAGTAAACATTATCCTCATATCAGGGACGTTCCTATCATTGGCCCCTGAACCCGTACTCCTCATATTTCGGCTCATCGTCCAATCTGTAAAGAGAAAATGATTAACCATCTCCTTGGTGGTGTCAGTGCAGTGTGAATTCTTCCTTAGATACACTAATAATATATATATATATAGTTTTTGAAAACCAAAATATCACAAATACGTGCTCTCGTATACGTATACAATCTCTCCCTGATGTCTTCCCCTAGGTTAACTACGCAACCTAGGCTCTGATACCAAGTGTAACAACCCTAGGCTTTGCAACCATTAGGTAGTGGGAAAACCTCCCACCATGACATACAGTGATACCTCATAACTGATTTTACGTCCAGTCTCTCGACTGCAACAACTAACCCAATCTTCCCATTGGGACGTGTAGGGGTAAGAGTCTCCTGCTCGCACCAAAAAGCCAGGCAAGAACCTCCTATCACATTCTCTAACCAGCTCTGATACCAAGTGTGATGGCCCGCCCAAACCAACTGACATTTCCCCGAAATGCGTCGTGCCAATGCCCGACTAGCACGGGACGGTCGTCAGGGAAAAGGATTTTGAAACTATGAATCACCAAATAACCTGTAGTATATCTCATAGCACATGGAATTAAATATAATAATAACATACTTGACATAAAACAGGCGAGACAGTGCATAAGCTGAAAACTAAGCTATCATAGCAGCGGAATCCAAAATACAGCTTATGATCTAAACCATCATTATTATAACTTCAAAATATGTCTCTAAAGCAAAATAGAAAAGGTACGCTACTAATGCCCAAAGCAGTGACTAGCAACAACACAGGGAGAATATATGTATATAGTAGGTGGAAGCCTTCTGCTCGCCTCTAGACAGCTGCTCGTGCATAACCATATAACCTGTCTCTAGTCTACTTGTTTACGAGCACCCAGAGTAATAAGAAAAGACATAAAACTCTGGGTCAGACAAAAATCTGGTATGAGCGATTACAGCAAAGCAATAACAGGTATAAATAATCATACCTAAACCAGCAACCAAAGAGTTAGCACAACAAAATGTACAATACTCTAAGGTAACACTAACATACAGTGTAGAATGGGAGTGTGCATGTCATGGTGATAGCAAACATCAAACATAGCAATCGTCCTCACATCTCTTACTCAGTGCGTAAAGTATACGATATCCACCGCTTTAATCACCACATCCATTGACGCCATGACGGCAACTCCGTACAACTATCGCTATGACCATACTTCCCTGGTCTATAATCGATAACCCTACCCATTCAACACATCCCTGGCTCTAGGTTAAGGGTCAACAAGTCCATACTTCCCTGGCTTTGGTTCATCTACATGCCCCCCTCTCTTCAACGGTGAACCAAAGTTATAGATATCGATAACCCCTTTGCAGACGTCCCACAACAAAGCCCAACTCATGAAGTTAACTCATTGGATCCCATCTGGATCTTGAGTAATAACCTCCCATTTAGACTTCCTTTGCATCTTGGGTTCTGATCTTCTCTAGCTCGGTTCGGTCCTCCCAAAGTGGTTCGGTTCGTGCTCCCTAAAGCGGTTTAGGTCATGTTGCCTCGTCATTGTCCGGCTCCTGGTCCTCTTCTGGTTCGTGGTGATGCACCGGGTCGTTCGTGGGTGATGCACCGGTTCGTGGATCCTCCATTCGGATCGAGGTCCTAGCATCAGCTCACGGTTCGTGCTCTCCGGATCGGGGTCATGGTACTTCATCCAGGTCATATCGGTTCGTTTAGTTCACCAATTCGTGAGTCAACATCTTGGGGTGCTTCACGGTTCGTGATACATGCTTCATGAGTGGCGGGGCGATCTGATCCACTCCCATTTCGTGCACTTCTTACAACAAGCGATTTATGCCACACGACGGCGTTTTCGACCAATCTAAGGGCTCGTTTGGTTAAAAATGAGTTTTGGGTTTTTAGTTTTCAAAATTAATTATAAAACACTCGGTGCATTTGGTTAAAAATCAGTTTTGGGTTTTTAGTTTTGAAAATTAATTATAAAACATCAAAGTTATGAAAGGGGGAATGGTAGAATGAAAGGAAGATGGAGGAGACCACGGAGGGGATGTAGCAATCATGGAGTGAAGAATTGGTCTCCATGTTTCTTTCATTTCTCAAAACATGAAAAATAGATAAACGTTGTTTTTATTTTATGTGTTAACTTTATTTTCTAAAATGATTGTTTTCTATGGTATGCATGCGTTGTGCACATTTTTATATGGACGAAAACCCAAAACT
Organism: Allium sativum; assembly: GCA_030737875.1. NCBI lineage: Eukaryota > Viridiplantae > Streptophyta > Magnoliopsida > Asparagales > Amaryllidaceae > Allium > Allium sativum. Next base: position 7,658 of record JASFAX010003990.1, read on the forward strand.
TAAAATGGTAAACCAAACACTACCTAACTTTCCTATGCAATCTCAAAGCATACCAAACAACAGTAATAACATGTGCAATCAATCAAAAGCATTAAAACATCAATTACATGTATTATTTAGGATCAAACATACCCAAAAGCATGATTTTTCCCTTAATCCCCATAACGATGTTTAATTATAGGATTAGCAAACTTAATCCAAATTAACCCAAATTTATATCAGAGACATAAAATAATATTTTAGAATTTTTACACATTTTTATGATGCATAATTTTGCTAATTATCACAAATCACCCTCTAATTAGCCAGAATTAATGAATAAAAGTGCAAATCACCCACCTTAGCCACAAATAAATTATATATATGATAATTCCACGGATTTGGGTCGAATTCCTATGTGTTTCAGCAGCTCTATCTCGATTTTGATGCTAATCCGCCTTATTTTGATGTAGTTTTGCTTAATTTGTGATTAGAAAGTGATTAGGGATGAATTTAGAAGGTGCAGGCCATTACTAAGGTTAGAGGAAGGTAAGCGGCAACTAAAAAAATGAAAATGAATCATCCTCTAACTCTTTTCGGCCCTCCTATAACCCTAATCCTGAAATAAGTTATGGGCCTAACCACTAATCACCTAATTAAGCCCGGTTAAGCTGTTTTTCCATCTTCAAACCTTATTTCATCCATATCTCCCAAACGGTAAGTCCGTTTGATTAACCTGACCATTCTACGAAAAGGTAAACCATCATCCGAATCCAGTAGAAGTGGTTTCAGGATAAAACTCCTTACCAATCAAAAGTTATAGGCGAAACAAGTTTCGCTAAGGGCAAAACAGACATTTAAAATTCGGCAAAAATCATGAACATGGGAAATGACCCCAAAAGTCGTTTCTTAAAATTACACGACCATATGATTTCGTATGTGAATGAAATAAATATTCTATGATCCTTTGATGCGTAAAATGCGGGTCGTTACAATATGTTCAATAAGGCATCGCCGATTGGGAAGTTTGAGCATTGCTCGAGCTTAATTCGCTTGGAGAAGTGCTAGGTGCCACGGGGTGGCACAGTTGAGGGAGAAGCTTGGTTATAGATGGAGAGGAGTATCGGTGAGAGGTTGAAGTTCTAACTACTTGGTTATTACTTGTTTACATCTGTGCAGTTAAAGCGTTTAGCGGTTCTATAGCGGTAGAGGTGTGAAAAGCTATAGCGGTGATAAAGCGGGGAAATAGAGGGGATACAACAGAGGTGCAAAAATGTTAATTAGATGTAACAGTATATAGTTAGCATTAATTAATTATTATTCTCGCATCATTTGTGTAGAAGAAACGAATATTAATTAATATTATATAGCAAAATTAAATAATATCATAGTTATGCATACAAGATTCGAGGATTACAACAAATTTCTATCATATATAAGGCATATATGACGTAATATTATCTCTTTACATTGACTTTTTAGAATTATTTTAAAAGAGAACTGGCCAAGTCATCATTTGTATATTAATATTGCTAAAGCGGGTACTAAATAGCGTTGATTTAGCGGGTGTAGCGGAAAATTGCGGCGGAGCTACTGTTCATCAGCGCTAAATTGAAATAGCGTAGCGGCCGAAGAGCGCTATAGGCTATAGCGGGGATATTACGGGGCTTTAACTGCATAGGTTTACATTCCTGAGTATGTTTGTCTTATGGTGAGACTGGTTTTGGAGTTGGATGTTTTCAACACTTTATTGGCCAGTAGAGGGTTTGTCTGAACTCGTTGATGTAGCGCAATGGGCAGTGGTCATACCTGAGTTCATTGGGAAAAAACTCAAGCTTGTTTTGTAGGAGGCAGAGGATGGTATGATATCATTGGTACTAGTGATGGAGATGGATATATTGTCAAGGTGGAATGTTAAATTTTTTGACACTATACTGGCTAGAAATGAAGTGGTTAGAAGTAGCTTCGTAATGGAGAAGACAGTTCGCAAATCAGAACTTGTAAGAGGAAGTTTGAGGTGAAAAGGTGCAGTGGGTTTCAGCTCAAGGTGGATATAGTGTCAAGGTGGAATGTTAAATTTTCTGACACTATATTGGCTAGAATTGAAGTGGTTAGAAGTAACTTTGTAACGGAGAAGACGGTTCACAAATCGGAACTTGTAAGAGGAAGTTTGAGGTGAAAAGGTGCAGTGGGTTTCAGCTCAAGCTGGATATAATGTCAAGGTGAAAAGGTGCAGTGGGTCATAACTGAGTTCATTGGGAAAAAACTCAAGTTTGTTTTGCAGGAGGCAGAGGATGGTATGATATCATTGGTACTAGTGATGGAGATGGATATAGTGTCAAGGTGGAATGTTAAATTTTCTGACACCATACTGGCTAGAACTGAAGTGGTCAGAAGTAGGTTCGTAACGGAGAAGACGGTTCCCAAATCGGAACTTGTAAGAGGAAGTTTGAGGTGAAAAGGTGCAGTGGGTTTCAGCTCAATTTCAACTCTGACATCTGACCAAAATGACAGACGTCTAAGCAAGAATATTGTTCTACCAGAGAGTTGTAATAGACGTCTGATAAGGGAACAAACGTCTGAGTTGAAGCAATGGTAAATTCAAATGTCTTAACAAGGGGACAAACGTCTGATCGGGGCAGAAAACTTTTCTCGAGCCTAATAACATATGTTTGACCTGAAATAACAAAAATGTTAGGAGACTTTTGAAGCTATTTCGAGCTTTGAGCTTGACAGGTTGATTTGTGAATGTTCAAGAGGCAATTCGAGAAATTTTCAAATATTAGTCTCTCTCTCTATATAAGATATTCTTATATTCAAAGGTTGATTAAGAGATTAATTAGGTTTATTCTAATTAGGATTTTGACAATCCTAATTTTCTTACATTTTCATCTCCACGAAATTAATTTTTTTAATAATTTTGAGCATTGTATTCAATCTCTTGTACTCTTTTATTGGTGTATAATAAAGGTTCTCTCTCAAAGTGGATATACATTAACAAGACATTAGTGGAACCACTATAAATCGCTGTGTGAATTATTTTTCATTATTGCTCTATTATTTCTCTTGTTTGGTGATTGTGATTGGTTATTTTTGCACATTTACCACGATCTTGTTTACCGTTGTGTTTGGAGGTTTGATTTGAGCAGCCTTGAGTCGACTCCACAACAATCAATTCAATATGTAATCACCTCTATTTTGCTACGTTGATGAGATGTACAAATCTCCACTTTCTTCAAATAAAGATCCTCTTCATTGATGATAATTTTAACATGCGATCACATTTATTAAGTGACATTAGTGATGCTCGTTGGCCTTCGATTTCTTAAAAAATGCTTGTACAATATAAGTAATCAATTATTTATACATATAAGCCAATCTATTCATGTGATTCAAAATAAATTACACGTACAATGACGTTAATTATTTTGAAATGGATTAAGGAAGAAAGATGTCAAGTCTTTATTCTTTCAATTAACACTTTTTTAAGGAAGATGATTAACCATAGCTTTCAGTTTTACATTACATATGAAAGATCTATACAAATAGGTAGTATAGGATACTTATTCTTTATTCGGCCAATCCTTTTCCTAAATAAAGGATTGAGCCGAGTTTAATTGCAATCAATTAGGAGAACAAACAAAAATTGATGAATTATGTGCGCTTAGTTCTTATATTTTCTGTTTATCTGTTTCCGTTTATCTATCTTAAAGTACAAGATGATACACGCGCTTTTTCTATAGACAACTATGTATCACTCTATTTTCTATTTGATCTAAGCTTACTGTCTTTCTACGAAAGAATCAGTAGAACCCACTGCCACTATTACTACAAACATATATTCTTTTTTTTTTTCAATTTTTACTTTACCTTATCGAGCGATTACATAAAAAAGGGAATATTAACAATAGATTAAACTATTTTTTTATTCTAACGAAACTATTTTTTTGCTGACGTGCCATAGTAGTTGTGCCTATCAAAGAAACTAAAAGAAATCTAGAAATTAGTTCAAATGGAAGATACAAATCTTTTTTGATAATAAAAAAGGCAAACACCATTGCAGTATTTATAACATAATGAGCTCTTATTATTTGATTTTGAGTTTTAATTAATAATTCAAAAGTTTGAACATTTAATTATTATTATATTGACTAATTGAACTTAGTGGGTGAGGGCTTCTAGCCTGTAGTGACAAAATAGTCCTTTTTATATCTTATTATTATTTATTTAAATATTCCACATTAATTATAACCTTTTTTAGTCGTATTTAGCTTTTTTGAGATTCCTTAATGTTTAGTTTAATGTGATTTTTTTAAGGAAACAATGTTCATTTTTCAAACTAATAAATGTTACATTCATTTCAAGTGGTATTTAGGCAGCTATACGTGCATTTTGGGTGGTATAGAACTTAAGTTGGAAGATTAATAAATGTATCCAAAAAGGAGCATGTGCAAAAGTTAGAACGTCGGCTCGTAAATGGAGTATGAGTCCCCGTTCGTTCGCAGAAGAAAAAAAATAGAACGTTACCGTTGCGTTGGCGTCCGACGCATCAGACGCCAACAATGACTCCAACCAAGCAAACTGCATGCTTCGTGAACAGGAGAAATTGAGCTGTTTCCGTCGAACGCATCCGACGCAAAGTAATTAAAATGTCTAATTTAATTAGTTAATGAAAACACATTTAGCTCAGTTGGTGCATATGCATGTTTTGCTCTATATAGACTAGGGATTAAGTCCCACCTTCACCCAAATTTTTTCATGTTTTATTGTACGCTTTATTAATACTTAGTGCCTACTGTAGATTATTTGTTAATGCTTAATGTCATTTTTTTTGTAGACTGTTAATGCTTAATGCTGCTATAATGTATTTGCATCAATTATATTGTTGTTTAAAATGGTTTCAACACATTCGCTAATTAGATTTAAGGGTCTAATGAAAAACCAATATTTAATTAATTCATAACAAATAATTTAATAAAGAAATACCAAGCTTAAATACCCCGTTTGCAGCAAAAAAACACATTTCCTGTTTGCAATAGTGTCACGTTCAAATACCCCACTTAAATGTCACGTTCAAATGCTTTATTACCATTCCATAAAAATGCACCCTGAGAGTGGAGTAATTAATAATTTTGTTTAATGTCAATACTACCAATTTTCGTAGAGTTCTATTTTTCCCCCCAATTGTACTGTTTGTACTTCGGCTCTAATGCGCGACTGTTATATCTATTGATGCAGATAAGTTATATTGTTATTGATGCAGAAGTTGTACCTACTGACGTTAATCTTTTTTTATTTTTTCTAAATAATTATTTTCAAACATTCATTTATATTGCCAATGACCAAATCATGTCATAAGCGTAGTTTGCACAATTGACCTATTAACAAAATTGCATGTCTTTGTAGCTTACATTGGTTTTGAAAAATGAAAATAGGAGTACTTCCATTGGGAGAAAAATGAGGCAGTGATGTAAGCCTCACGGAAATATGCATGAGTACTGCTTTCATTTTGTAGGGTCTAACTTTTTAATTTTCTTTGTCCCATACAAAAAAAAAATGTAAAATCTCCTTTCGTGCAAGTAGTATTTGATAATTATGTATCACATTTTCATCAAAAGAAATGTTATTGATGAAACATGTAGCCTACTTATTTTAACACTTTCATGTTTTCACATGTTTTAAGTGTATAATAGAAAGATCATTAGAATGTTTCTATTGTGCTTCAAAATGTTTTTCAAATTAAATGTTTATTCACATTTTTCTATGCACATAACCATTGGAAGTGCCTTGATATTTGTGTTGATTATCAAGCCTTGGTACTCATTTTGGTAAAAAACAATGAAATTTTGAGGTTGTATACATTTAATTTAGTTTATTCGTGTTGGTTTGAATTAATTAGAAAAAACATAACTGTAGAACAAATAAGTCACATAATTTTAATTTCACAGCTTTAATCTACCTAATTAGCTTTTTCTTGAACATAAAAGCAAACAAGTCTCAGAAAGCTTGGCATGCAATAAAATCGATGCTCACTATATTGAAATTTTTTACTGGAAAAAGAAAAACATATGAGAACAGTAAAGAAATACGGTTATGAAATTCAAATTTTTTGGAGGTTACTTAGCTTCAAACTATGCATGTAAGATTATGATATTATGTTACTCCATATTTTACATGATGGTCATTTGTTTATAATGTTAACATCGGTTTGTTGAAAATTAATATTAAATTAGTTCCTCTTATAAAGAAATGGTGGTGAAATCTTACTATGTACTAAAGCGGAAGCCGCTAAGCCTACGTGGCAGCACCACAACCACTCATTCCTCCATTTTCCCGCCAAAACCTCCCAGTCATTTTTTTTATTATTACTGCACAACCATACGATAAAATATAAATTATATTAAATAAATAAATTATATTGGGTTTACTTTTCAAGGTATAATTATTACTTTGTCGTTTTCCAAGGCGGTTGCAGAGATTTCTGGAGAACCAAGGAGCTCCTTATTTTTTTATGAACCCTAAATCGAAGTCTCCAGAAAAGATAGGTACGGTCATCTTTTCATCTTTTCACAGTTTTCATCTTCTTCATCTTTTCAGATGGTCATTTCTCATCTCCTCAGTAACACATCTTCTTTCTTCTGCCACTTCTTCGATATTCTTTTTTCTTGATTTTCTACCACTGTCCTCCGCCAGCTTTCCTCTTTTAACCGTTCATTCTGCCGTTGTGCTCCCGAACACGTGAGTATTTTTTCGTTTTCCTCTTCAATTGATCGATTTGTTTCTTGAATTATTCTTTTTTTAGTGCCAAATAAAAGGAGGGATATCTTTAGTTCGTCACTAAAACTAACTCGGTTCGTTAATTATGGAGTTTACCGCTAAAACTGACTCCTCGTTCTACTTCGAGAAGACTGCTACCAGGAAAGTTAGGGTTATTTCAGTTCATTATAAATAGCTTAGTTTTGTTAAATGGATTGGCATTTCCTTTCGATTTCACTCGCCTGAATGTCTTAACATGGGTGTCCTTGCTTTTTAACTGGTATGAATTACAGACTTTCGATTACTACTCTTTGCATGTCCAATCGATCATCCTCCGCTAATTTTTTTGCTCTCATGGCCATATCTACACACTACAACAGGAAGATAAACATAATTGTTGCGATTAGCCGAGCACTACGAGAGAAGTACGTTTTTCCGATGGCTGCCAGCCGTCGGAAAATATTGAAAGTCGTCGGGAAATGCCGTCGCAATTTGAGGCGTCGATAAATAGTGTTTCCGACGGCTAGTGACAACAGTCGTCGTTGCTGTTTCCTACGGGTTGTTGCGGGTAGTAACGGCTTCCGACGGGCGTCGCTAGCCATCGGAAACCGTTGCAAACTTTGACCAATAAACCTTCCTGAGCCGTCGGAAACCGTTACCTATATTTGGACCCGTAGGCCGTCCCAAGCCATCGGAAGCCGTCGCTAAATCTGGGTATTTTTTTTATATTACAGTAGCTATTTAGCCTTCCAACACACATTCATCTCACACCATTTCAATTCACCCATTCAGACCATTGGTCTATAACCACAGCACATCATTTCATACACAAGTCACAACATTTTATACAAAAATCAAGAAAACCACACCATTTCAACCAAAAAATCATGAAAACCAAAAAAACCATTTAAAACATCAAGTCTACCATTGCAACATCACATAATACATCAAGTCTAGTACATTAACCCACAATATCAAGTCTACCGTCAAAATACATGTAAAATGTCATACCAAAGTCACACCCATCCCATACTAGTAGCAACCTAGTCATATATGTACATGCCCAACCAGAAAACATAACTATCCATCACTGATCCTGATCATCATCATTTGCAGAAGCAGCTGATGAGGGGAAGTGCCCATACTCCTGTGCAAACTCCGCTAGGCGTCGATCAAGAAGCTGAGTCATCTCAATAGCTTGGCGGCGATTCTGGTCCTCAAGTTGTGCCACCCTAGCTCTCAACTCGTCAATATCTGCGGCGTCCATAGCAGCTCTAGTACGTCTGCCCTATGCCTACTGACTGGTGGACTGTAACTATTATTTAAAAATATTTTAATCATGTACGATTATTTTAATAACATATTGAAAGCTTAAAAGTTATATTATTTCTAAAGTAAAAATGGTTACCACTTGATTTCTGAATCCATAGCGTCTATTCCACATCGCGCTGGATCCATCACTGACTGAAAGATACTGTCCTCCTCGTCAATAATAAGCTGCTCATGTCCAGTCTCAGCTAGACGCATCTGACGGCGCTGCATAAACTTCTCCTGCAAGACCAAATAAGAATGTATATAAATTTAATATAATGATATTGTATTTTATAGTAATTTAACAATTATTGCATAAACTTATACATAAAATGAAATCTTACATGACTCTTCCAAGATTTCTCGTCATGCCATGTGTATGTGATGTTCCCGTCAGAGTCGACATGCTCGATGGCATACGTACGGGCGAACACGTCCATATACGAGACTGGACCCTCCCCTGAGCCTCCTGAATTTGATTATTACACATCATTATTACAAGTGTTCAAAACTATATAGCATATTAATTTTTATATAAGTCGCATTTTAAAAATAATTTACCAACTCCTGCCGATATTGCTGAAATGCTTGGATCCTCCCCGATGAGTGACTGGATTTTTATTTCTATTTGCACTGTTTCTTTCGGCCTCCGCCTATACATTTAAAATTTGATAATTATTGACTAAATATTTTTATATTTTTTAAAAAAAAATTAGTACACTAACCTTCACTGCAACACTCTCCCAATATCTCAGAAATCCACTCCAAGCGGTATCACCCATACATGGAGGTTTTTCATGGTTTTCTTCATTGCTGATATAGCATCTTTATAATTTTTCCTCATCTTTTGCATCCAGTATGTCCGAGCCAGGGCTAAATCATGTGTCTGTATATCCACCTCAGCCTATATTTCACGTTAAACAAACATTACCAGTAAAATATGTACAGTATCTCAGTGATTACAAGGAATTAAAATGCCAAAAATATATAAGAAAATACTTACTAGGACATCCTACCAGATGACCTCCTATATGTGAGGTGGGATCAAATCCCACATAGCCCAACATCCCGTTATCCTAGCCCTATATGCTGCTCTCGAAGCATCCAAAATAACCCTCAAAGGTTGAAGGTCGAAACACTGCGTTAAATGTGATAAACATAAGTGTACAGTATAAAATAATTAACATGTTAAGTAAAGTTTAATTTTTACCCAGCACTCGTAGGAACCAAGGACACGACTGGACGCACAGTGGGTTGCGAGCCAGAACCCTCGCCTGAAGAATTTCCTCTGGATGACATACCTGTCACATACAAATCATTTCAAAAGATGTAAGCTAACTTACACAAACGATATAAGCTGCTAAATAAGTGACATAAAAGATGTAAAAAATGACATAAATGAGAAATTGTTTATACTTGTATTTGATTGGGTCTCAAATTCCAAGAAGTAACATTTTACATTGCAGAATTAAAATAAATAAATAAATAGGAAAAACTGCATATGACATAAAAGATGTAAAAAACGATCATAACATTCAAATATTTAACAGAGTTACATGAATTGCAAAATAATTTGGGGTTTACTCCATACATACATTACAACTAGAAAGATAGTACTCATCATCTACATCAGTCATCATCTTCTTCAGATTCGGCCTCAGATTCAATAATATCTTCCTCCGCACTTTCAAATGCATCTACCAAAGCATTTGTCTCATCGACCAGAGGTCCAAAATCTGCATGATCGTCTTCAATTATTATTTCATTGTTGTGTTCGAGTTCTTCCTGATAGGCTCCTTCATTTGGAATATTCTTCCCGTCGAACGTAAATCTGGCCTTTGTTTTAAAACTGCCGACCAATCTTCTTTATCTCTTTTTAGAGATGGATAAGGAGCGTAGTAGACTTGTAATGCTTGTTTTGCTAGTACAAAAGGATCATACTTGTAATACTGCTATGTATGCTTTATTTCAATCAGATTAAAATCCTTATGTACATTAATCCCAGAACCCGGATTACTGCGAAACCAATCGCATTTAAATAGAAACACCTCCTCCGCGGGTCATGAGAAATATGTCAGTTGCAAAATTTGTGTTAAAACGCCATAAAAAATCATTAATGTGATTTTCAGGATCATCACTGCCTTTAACGAATACACCAGTATTGTTCGTTAATTTTTCAGCACCGTATTCTTTCGTGTTAAATTTATATCCATTAACAAAATATACTGGATATGTCTTGTCCAATCTTTTTGGTCCCAGTGCAAGATGTTTCAACCCTTCATCAACAACACAATTTTTGGGTTCATAAACATAATTTGTAAACCAAGCAGAAAATTCTTTACTGATATCTCCGTTCGGATGTTCACGTTCATAAATGCTGTAAATACAAATAGAGTTTTACATTAAATTATACACACGCAAAAATGTAGAAATGAAAAAAGCACTAATTGATATTTCAGATTACCTAACAAACGGTGCAACTTCAGCACAATTTAGAAGAATATAAGTGTGAGCTACATGAAGATCTTTATCATTTGGCCATACGTCAACACATTTCCCAGAAGGTCGACCATGTTGTCTAAAAATAGACAAAACTGTTTGAGACGATTCTTGTTCGTCTCCTTGGTCGTTTCGAGGAACACTTTCAAATGATATTTTCACATGATCACTGAAATAATGAGAGAAAAAGAACGAAGCTTCTTCTTCGATGTAAGATTTACATATCGAGCCTTCAACTCGAGCTTTTTGTCTCACTTTTTTCGTCAAATGATTCAAATACCTATGCAAAATTAATTTACATTATTTCATAGTTTTAAATGCAATTAAATTAATGGTTAACATGTTTCTATTTACCTCTTAAATGGATACATCCATCCATATTGGATAGGACCTCGATATCGTGCTTCAGTTGGAAGGTGAACAGGTATGCTCCATTACATTAAAAAAACCTGGCGGGAATATTTTCTCCAGTTTGCAAAGCAATATTGGAATATCTACTTCAAATTTACGTAAACGTTCCACTTTTAAAGTAGTCGAACAAAGCTCTTTATAAAACAAACTAAGCTCCGTTATTACCTTCCAAACTTTTAGCTGTAGTAGTTCTTTGAACATAACAGGAAACAAATGCTCCATCGTAATATGACAATCGTGACTTTTCATTCCACCCAATTTACCATTTTTGAAGTCAACACATCTACGAAGGTTTGATGAAATCCCATCAGGAAATCTTAACCCTTCAACCCATTTTAACACAACTTTAACCTGATTATTATCTAATTCATAACATGCTTTGGGTTTTTTACTGTCATTTGGTTTCATATGAAGCTCGGGACGTTTGCATAATTCTTCTATATCGCGCCTTGATTTCAAATCATCTTTAGTTTTCCCTTTAACAATCAAAATTGTGTTAAAGACATTATCAAATGCATTTTTCTCATTGTGCATCACATCAATTGTAACAACCCGTATTTCGATAACATGATTAAGACGAGAATCAAGGCAGAATTTAATTTTAAATTCTGAAACAAGCAAAATGGGCTATGCCATTGCGTTCGTCTCGGAAAAATACACGAAATAGAGTCCGAGTTTTCGAAAATCGGAGTCCGTATGACCCGGTTAAGGCCCAACGAAGTTTTCAGAAAATTTCTAAGTAAAAACAGATTTCAAATTCAAACTTGAATTTGGAAAATTGGGCCAGTTGGGCCAGGCGGGAAAAATTCCCGCCACAGTACCCAAGTCGACAGCCCTGTCGACTTGGGAGTCGACTTGGTCTGACCAAGTCGACAGCCCTGTCGACTTGGCTGTCGACTTGGCTCAGACGAGCATTCCTGGCTTGGTGCACCTACACTGGTCCCTGGTCTTGTTCTGGAAGCTTCTGACGTGGTTTGATGGTTCAGATCTATCCTAGGGTTAATCTAAGGGCCTAAAACTATCCTAATCTCTATAAAAAGACCCTAAACCTAACCTAAATCCCTAAAAATCAAACCTAGCAACTAAGTGCTGCCAAAATCATTTTTGATCATGGCCTCCATCCCCAATCCCTAGAGCCTATGCATTCAAATCGGGTTCAAATCAAAAGGTGCAAGCTTGCTACACCAAATAGAGGCCAAATCAACGTTGCTATGCGAGTTTCATGATGGATCTTCATCAAAGGAGCCACCTTTCTTCGTCAAAACGATTCATGCTCCTAGTCCTCTTGCCACGCTATGTAAGTTCTAGCTACTTGTAGACTTAAACGATGATCTTGATGTGACATGGGATAAAATGCAAAGTAACATGAGTATGTTAGCCTATGGGAACCTAGTTTGCCCCTTTAGCATGAACATATGACTTTGGGTTATGTTGTAGCGACTAAACCATGCTATTCATGTTACATTGGACCTAGTTTGCCATGCAAGATTGGACCTTTGCTTGTGGTATGTTAGCATGCACACTTGAAACCACTTTGACTCATGAAACATGTGCATGAATGTGACTTTGAGGCTATGCAAGTATATGAACCCGAAATCCCTTATGATAATATGCAAGTTTACCTTTTTATCACATGAGTAACATGGGCATGTTCATCCCTTCATGATAGGTTTATGACATGAACACTTATGCAAGTAATCCCCTTTTATGCTATGCATGTTTGTGGCCAAATCCCCTTGAGATACTATGCATGTTTGTGGCCAAATCACCTTATGACACTATGCATGTTTTTGGCCAAGGTTGTGCATGTGGAAGCCAATCCCTTTTTGGCATCATGCATGTTTTGAGGCCAATATGTGACGTAGTATCCTTACTATGTTGACTCGCTTTTGCTTGCGTTGGAAAACACGACTTTGGGGTAGTTAGATAAACATGAACATGACGCGAAATCTTGACTTGAATATGACATGAAAACTTGACTTGAGGTTACATGTGAGCTCGACATGTAAGTTGAACCAAAATGGGGGCATGACACGTGGGGTAAACTTGGGACTTGAAATTAGACAGGTATGGGTTGTAAGTGTAATATAACACTAGACCAAACATGGAAGTGGCCAACTCGAGGTTGGGTTGAGTTTGTAGCATAAATCTACCCGGACCCGCCCGGCTTAACTAGTAGCTACAAACAATAGGATCCAATGTGAGAAGTTGGTCATGTCGCGCTTAAGACCCGAGGTTAGACTAGGTTGTGGTGTAAATCTACCCGGACCCGCCCGGCTTAACTAGTAACCACAACAAGGTCTAATGTGAGAGGTTGAGGGTGCTTTAATTAAATTAATGCCACATGATAAGGTTAAGTAAATTTGACTAATGACACTTAACCGATATGACACGAATGGGTAGGTTAAGTGGGACCGGACTTGATTTCTTAATGACACTTAACCATGCAAGATGATTAGGGGATGAGGTTAAGTAATTTACACTTAACTAATCCGACTTGGTAATTAGATGGGGTTAAGTAATTAAGACTTAACTAATCTAAACACGGTAATTAGATGGGGTTAAGTAATTGACGCTTAACTAATCTAAACACGGTAATTAGATGGGGTTAAGTAATCCACACTTAACTAATCTAAACACGGTAATTCGATGGGGTTAAGTTAAACACTTAACCAACTTAAACTTGGTAATTCAATGAGGTTAAGTAACCAATACTTAACCAACTTAACGTGATAATTTAATGGTGTTAAGCAACTTATACTTAACCAATTATACATGATGATTTGATGGGGTTAAGTAACCTACACTTAACCAATCTAATACGCGGACCTGATAAGGTTAAGTCACAAGACCTTTTTAGAATATACTTAACCATTGTAGTACGATTAGAGGATGGGGTTAAGCCCACCTATACTTAACCAATCCGACTCGATAATTTGATGGGATTAAGATAATCTATGCTTAATCGATCTAGCAAGATAATCCGATAGGATTAAGGTAAGCTAGTACTTGACCGATTTGACTTGATAGGGTTAAGTCATGAGCCTCTGGTTACACTTAACCAACTTGTAGGGCTAAGTCTTGAACTTAAATACTTAGCCAATCTTAACGTGATTCGTGGGCGGGTTAAGGCATGGACTTGAATGATAACACTTAACCCAATAAGACAAACCCTAGTTAGAGGAACTAGGTATAGAATCGTGGTTAATCAAGGACAACGGGAAAGGAAGCTAAGTGGTAAACCTTAGTTAAGGGTAACTAAGTAATAATTCTTAGCTAAGGACATAGGATTAATTCACAAAGCGATGAGTAACCTGATACGGTAGGTCATCGCTTAGTATACGAGGAGGAGCAAGTTATCTGACTTGGATAAAAGCTCCAGCGCACTGGGTGCCGAAGTGGAAGCTTCGGGGGACGTGAGGATATTCTTGGGATCCCTCTGTGGGCTGCCAGGTAATTATACTAGGCCCATGAGAGGTTAAGGTCTGCGTTAGAAGGACCAAGAGTATGCCTTGGTTGCTATGCGAGCGACCTAAAGACTGGGATGGATTAGCGTGGAGTCGACGATTCTTGGTTTTTGCCCTGGATAGCACATCGCCGACTACCTACCATCTTTAGTCAATCGTGTACGTACGGAAAGGCAGAGAACCCCCAACAGACCATGTGCTTGCTATCGAGTAATGGGTGAGGTTGGCCCGTAGGGAAGTGGGCTATAGTGGGGCCGTGGAGTGGTTCTTATACATGATTTTCTTGGATTGCCTTTCAGTAGTTGAGGGAGGGGTCATGTGGGACCATAGCCACGGGTACAAAAATAGACCTTGATATCTGCATCGGCAGACGATTTAAAGCTCCCGACCGAGTTCCGTATTTCTTGATTTGCCCTGGCACGGAACTCGGATGGCACATTGGGGAACATGTGCATCTGGACATGGAAAACGATTCACGATACATACGTGGGATCAAGGGCGCGGTTGACGGGTGGCGTAATCCCTAGTGGTCCTAGGTGGCCAAAACCCAAACCGAGACACGGAAACGTTCATTAGGTAGCATAATCCCTAGCGGCCCTAGGTGGCATAAATCCTAAGTGGACGCGCGATAGTTCATGATAGGGAAACACAACTAGATCAAGGGTTGCAGTCCAAAACAACTTCAAGGATAAAACGTTTACATGGGAAAGCCCGTATGGCCTATGGCAAAGGACTGAACTTACACATGGAGAGAAACATACGAGTTGGGTAAAACCTACATATGTTATATATTAGGTTGACATGGACCATTTCATGACATGGGGCAAGGGACATTCATGGTTAACACATGACGCGGGTAGGGATACTAGTTCGAGAGGTGCAGAGCAAATATACATGTTAGAACCAGGAAAAATATACATAATAGACACCGGGGGATGTTAGACAGGATGGATACCTTGGGATAGTATGCTTGATAGAAACCTGACGATGTGATACCTTGATTTATCACGACACCGTAGTTTATCACGATATCTTAGTTTACCTTGCTACAGTAGTTCAGCCAGTTACCCTGGTTTAGTTTATCTATCTTGTAGTCATCCTTATGTTTACTTTCAGTTTATGCATGTCATGTTACCTTTACCTGTTTTTATACTGGGAGTAGATAGGACTTACCAGTCTTTATGACTGACCCCGTTTTCTTTCGCCTCTTTGTCTTCCGTTCCCCCCCCCAGGTTCCAGGGAGGAAATGATGTTGTTTAGTTCGGGCCTCTTATGCTTGAAGGTCATCATGTATATCTTGATGTATAGCTTGGTCTTCTCTTGGCTATGGCTGCTTCACCGCTTTATTTTGGGGAATAATTTATGAAAAGGTTTTTATGCTTCTTTATTATTGCAAGACAGGTTTTGATGTACTCTGATGTAAAAGGCTTTAGACCTTAATTATTAATGTTTATGAAAGTTCGATTTTACTTCCGCTATTTTATATGTCCTGTCTTGTGATACTTCTGTGCATGTTTACCAATAATGCCCCTCTAAAGCTAGTGCATTCCTTTGCGAGTGACCCTAGCGGAGGCGGGGTGTTACATTTGGTATCAGAGCAGAAGGTTACCAGACTAGGCAAAAGTTTTTAAAGACCTTCTGAAAACTATTTGAAAAACCGTTTATAAAGAAGCATTTTTCAAGAAAAGTTTGTTTTAAAGGCTATTCCCCAAAAGCCATTAGCGCCATCCTTTGATTCCTTGATTAAATCTCGTTTCCTTTCTTTTCTCCATCCATGGTCACAGTAGTTCTCACTGTGACTAATCTTGGTCTAGCCACGTAGGTGTTTCCCGTACGATGGAGGTGGTTCTCGAGAGACCCATTGCCGTGTTACAAGAAAGGATAATAAGAGTAAGGATAAAGGATACCAGCTTAAGGATAAGCAACTGTTGTTAGGGCTTGGTCCATCAAGGAGGACAAGGACAAGATCAGCGGAGAGGGAAATAGTACGCTCCCACTTCTGGGGTGCCTAAAAGAAATGGTACCGTTTCTATTAGAGGTTCAGCCTTCCTTTTCTATCATCCCGTCCAGACTTTGTTTTGATCATCGTATCACTTAAGTCTGCTTAGATAGTTGAGTCTCTGCACCTTAGTACTAGCATGGTAGAGGATCCCAGTTTTGTCTCAAAGTCCTATTGGAGAGTCAGTCCATGTATACATGACTTGTTTGGATTTGAGAATGTTTATGCCAAGTGTTGAATTTGGAAATAATGCTTATGTTTATAAGCTATGGATGGATTCTAGGGATGAAGTGGCTATCCAGTAGGGGGTGCCACTCTCGGTTTTGATAGGAGGGTAGTTAGACCTTTTGACTAGCCTTGGTAATGCCCTCGAAGTATCGTGTAACCTTTTTGAGGTTCTGTCATGACTAGTTACTTAGAATCCCTTGATGCCTTTATTGGAAATTTGAAGCCCGATCGAGTGGTGTGCGCCGATAAGACGAATGGTTTACTTCATTTATGCATGGGTTATAGAGATCACCCTAGTAAGTGCGCTTGATAACCTGGTTAACATCTGTTTACTTTCAAGAGAAAGTTCTTCTACATGGAATACCTAATAGTATATAAACGAGATCCAAGATTCACTAGTGAATTTTGGAAAGCTTGCATGAGATCATGAGTACGCAGTCATGTTTGCGTCAAGTATTCTAGAAAGAGGATAAGTGCAAGTGGAACGTGAGGCGACGAAGAAATGAGTTCCAGCTCATGTTATGGAAACAGGAAATAAGAAGCTACGAAATCGCGAAGTTAAAAGACGGTCAAGGCACAATGGAATCGAGCTCAAGGAAGTACGACTTTGATGGTCAAAGACTAGATACGCGCATGATATCTCTTTTTGGGAGTATCTCCTTGATCCCTGTTTCTGTAGAGCTTACTTGTAGGCTATCTTTTGTGGACACCCTCTCGGTCCTATTTTCTGTTACAAACCCCGTAAGGAGTTTGCCTTGTTTATCTTCTCGACCCTGTTTCAGGGAATCCTCGGTAGAACCCTATGGATGCAAACATGTATTTGAAACATGTTATGATTGATATGGTTGCAAGTGGTTGCTCGTGGATGCGCGAATACACATTAGATGCTAGCTCGACTCGGTCACGTTTCATATTGCATATGCACGAGTGTTTATACTTGTTTATGGATGAAATTGAATGTGTTAGCATGCGGTTGTTGCATATGAATGAATGATTGTGCACGCATATAGTATCTATATGACTAGGACTATTTGCATACATGTTGGATTCATGGCACTATACATATCTTTGCATTAGAAAGATTATTCAGGCCTGATCATTAGCATTGGCTAAGGAACATGTACACACACGTTTTGCATATATTCATACAGCATTAGAAATCATCTAAGGACAATGATTGCTTGTGGATGATGTTTTGAGTAGATGGATGATGGATGGTAGGATATGTTCTTCCTAACTTGGAGATTTCGGGGACGAAATCCTAAAAGGTGGGGAGAATGTAACAACCCGTATTTCGATAACATGATTAAGACGAGAATCAAGGCAGAATTTAATTTTAAATTCTGAATCAAGCGAAATGGGCTATGCCATTGCGTTCGTCTCGGAAAAATACGCGAAATAGAGTCCGAGTTTTCGAAAATCGGAGTCCGTATGACCCGGTTAAGGCCCAACGAAGTTTTCAGAAAATTTCTAAGTAAAAACAGATTTCAAATTCAAACTTGAATTTGGAAAATTGGGCCAGTTGGGCCAGGCGGGAAAAATTCCCGCCACAGTACCCAAGTCGACAGCCCTATCGACTTGGGAGTCGACTTGGTCTGACCAAGTCGACAGCCCTATCGACTTGGCTGTCGACTTGGCTCAGACGAGCATTCCTGGCTTGGTGCACCTGCACTGGTCCCTGGTCTTGTTCTGGAAGCTTCTGACGTGGTTTGATGGTTCAGATCTATCCTAGGGTTAATCTAAGGGCCTAAAACTATCCTAATCTCTATAAAAAGACCCTAAACCTAACCTAAACCCCTAAAAATCAAACCTAGCAACTAAGTGCTGCCAAAATCAATTTTGATCATGGCCTCCATCCCCAATCCCTAGAGCCTATGCATTCAAATCGGGTTCAAATCAAAAGGTGCAAGCTTGCTACACCAAATAGAGGCCAAATCAACGTTGCTATGCGAGTTTCATGACGGATCTTCATCAAAGGAGCCACCTTTCTTCGTCAAAACGATTCATGCTCCTAGTCCTCTTGCCACGCTATGTAAGTTCTAGCTACTTGTAGATTTAAACGATGATCTTGATGTGACATGGGATAAAATGCAAAGTAACATGAGTATGTTAGCCTATGGGAACCTAGTTTGCCCCTTTAGCATGAACATATGACTTTGGGTTATGTTGTAGCGACTAAACCATGCTATTCATGTTACATTGGACCTAGTTTGCCATGCAAGATTGGACCTTTGCTTGTGGTATGTTAGCATGCACACTTGAAACCACTTTGACTCATGAAACATGTGCATGAATGTGACATTGACGCTATGCAAGTATATGAACCCGAAATCCCTTATGATAATATGCAAGTTTACCTTTTTATCACATGAGTAACATGGGCATGTTCATCCCTTCATGATAGGTTTATGACATGAACACTTATGCAAGTAATCCCCTTTTATGCTATGCATGTTTGTGGCCAAATCCCCTTGAGATACTATGCATGTTTGTGGCCAAATCACCTTATGACACTATGCATGTTTTTGGCCAAGGTTGTGCATGTGGAAGCCAATCCCTTTTTGGCATCATGCATGTTTTGAGGCCAATATGTGACGTAGTATCCTTACTATGTTGACTCGCTTTTGCTTGCGTTGGAAAACACGACTTTGGGGTAGTTAGATAAACATGAACATGACGCGAAATCTTGACTTGAATATGACATGAAAACTTGACTTGAGGTTACATGTGAGCTCGACATGTAAGTTGAACCAAAATGGGGGCATGACACGTGGAGTAAACTTGGGACTTGAAATTAGACACGTATGGGTTGTAAGTGTAATATAACACTAGACCAAACATGGAAGTGGCCAACTCGAGGTTGGGTTGAGTTTGTAGCATAAATCTACCCGGACCCGCCCGGCTTAACTAGTAGCTACAAACAATAGGATCCAATGTGAGAAGTTGGTCATGTCGCGCTTAAGACCCGAGGTTAGACTAGGTTGTGGTGTAAATCTACCCGGACCCGCCCGGCTTAACTAGTAACCACAACAAGGTCTAATGTGAGAGGTTGAGGGTGCATTAATTAAATTAATGCCACATGATAAGGTTAAGTAAATTTGACTAATGACACTTAAACGATATGACACGAATGGGTAGGTTAAGTGGGACCGGACTTGATTTCTTAATGACACTTAACCATGCAAGATGATTAGGGGATGAGGTTAAGTAATTTACACTTAACTAATCCGACTTGGTAATTAGATGGGGTTAAGTAATTAAGACTTAACTAATCTAAACACGGTAATTAGATGGGGTTAAGTAATTGACGCTTAACTAATCTAAACACGGTAATTAGATGGGGTTAAGTAATCCACACTTAACTAATCTAAACACGGTAATTCGATGGGGTTAAGTTAAACACTTAACCAACTTAAACTTGGTAATTCAATGAGGTTAAGTAACCAATACTTAACCAACTTAACGTGATAATTTAATGGGGTTAAGCAACTTATACTTAACCAATTATACATGATGATTTGATGGGGTTAAGTAACCTACACTTAACCAATCTAATACGCGGACCTGATAAGGTTAAGCCACAAGACCTTTTTAGAATATACTTAACCATTGTAGTACGATTAGAGGATGGGGTTAAGCCCACCTATACTTAACCAATCCGACTCGATAATTTGATGCGATTAAGATAATCTATGCTTAATCGATCTAGCAAGATAATCCGATAGGATTAAGGTAAGCTAGTACTTGACCGATTTGACTTGATAGGGTTAAGTCATGAGCCTCTGAGTACACTTAACCAACTTATAGGGCTAAGTCTTGAACTTAAATACTTAGCCAATCTTGACGTGATTCGTGGGTGGGTTAAGGCATGGACTTGAATGATAACACTTAACCCAATAAGACAAACCCTAGTTAGAGGAACTAGGTATAGAATCGTGGTTAATCAAGGACAACGGGAAAGGAAGCTAAGTGGTAAACCTTAGTTAAGGGTAACTAAGTAATAATTCTTAGCTAAGGACATAGGATTAATTCACAAAGCGATGAGAAACCTGATACGGTAGGTCATCGCTTAGTATACGAGGAGGAGCAAGTTATCTGACTTGGATAAAAGCTCCAGCGCACTGGGTGCCGAAGTGGAAGCTTCGGGGGACGTGAGGATATTCTTGGGATCCCTCTGTGGGCTTCCAGGTAATTATACTAGGCCCATGAGAGGTTAAGGTCTGCGTTAGAAGGACCAAGAGTATGCCTTGGTTGCTATGTGAGCGACCTAAAGACTGGGATGGATTAGCGTGGAGTCGACGATTCTTGGTTTTTGCCCTGGATAGCACATCGCCGACTACCTACCATCTTTAGTCAATCGTGTACGTACGGAAAGGCAGAGAACCCCCAACAGACCATGTGCTTGCTATCGAGCCATGGGTGAGGTTGGCCCGTAGGGAAGTGGGCTATAGTGGGGCCGTGGAGTGGTTCTTATACATGATTTTCTTGGATTGCCTTTCAGTAGTTGAGGGAGGGGTCACGTGGGACCATAGCCACGGGTACAAAAACAGACCTTGATATCTGCATCGGCAGACGATTTAAAGCTCCCGACCGAGTTCCGTATTTCTTGATTTGCCCTGGCACGGAACTCGGATGGCACATTGGGGAACATGTGCATCTAGACATGGAAAACGATTCACGATACATACGTGGGATCAAGGGCGCGGTTGACGGGTGGCGTAATCCCTAGTGGTCCTAGGTGGCCAAAACCCAAACCGAGACACGGAAACGTTCATTAGGTAGCATAATCCCTAGCGGCCCTAGGTGGCATAAATCCTAAGTGGACGCGCGATAGTTCATGATAGGGAAACACAACTAGATCAAGGGTTGCAGTCCAAAACAACTTCAAGGATAAAACGTTTACATGGGAAAGCCCGTATGGCCTATGGCAAAGGACTGAACTTACACATGGAGAGAAACATACGAGTTGGGTAAAACCTACATATGCTATATATTAGGTGGACATGGACCATTTCATGACATGGGGCAAGGGACATTCATGGTTAACACATGACGCGGGTAGGGATACTAGTACGAGAGGTGCAGAGAAAATATACTTGTTAGAACCAGGAAAAATATACATAATAGACACCGGGGGATGTTAGACAGGATGGATACCTTGGGATAGTATGCTTGATAGAAACCTGACGATGTGATACCTTGATTTATCACGACACCGTAGTTTATCACGATATCTTAGTTTACCTTGCTACAGTAGTTCAGCCAGTTACCCTGGTTTAGTTTATCTATCTTGTAGTCATCCTTATGTTTACTTTCAGTTTATGCATGTCATGTTACCTTTACCTGTTTTTATACTGGGAGTAGATAGGACTTACCAGTCTTTATGACTGACCCCGTTTTCTTTCGCCTCTTTGTCTTCCGTTTCCCCCCCCAGGTTCCAGGGAGGAAATGATGTTGTTTAGTTCGAGCCTCTTATGCTTGAAGGTCATCATGTATAGCTTGATGTATAGCTTGGTCTTCTCTTGGCTATGGCTGCTTCACCGCTTTATTTTGGGGAATAATTTATGAAAAGGTTTTTATGCTTCTTTATTATTGCAAGACAGGTTTTGATGTACTCTGATGTAAAAGGCTTTAGACCTTAATTATTAATGTTTATGAAAGTTCGATTTTACTTCCGCTATTTTATATGTCCTGTCTTGTGATACTTCTGTGCATGTTTACCAATAGTGCCCCTCTAAAGCTTGTGCATTCCTTTGCGAGTGACCCTAGCGGAGGCGGGGTGTTACATCAATATTATGACGAAGCAGAAGATGTTTCCAATACGGCAACTCCCAAAAAATAGACTGCTTACGCCAATTGTGATAGATCGATTTGCCTTCAATTTCTGTTTGAACTCCAGTTTCATGTATCTTCGGATGATTTTCAACCATTTCAAATATTTCTTCGCTAGACTATAGTGTTGGAGGTTGTCTAGTTTCTACTCTATTAGCCAAAATGTTTTTCTTGCCTACTCTAAAAGGATGGTTTACATGGAGAAAACATCGATGGCAGTAAAACCATCGAATTTTTTTACCATGTAGTAAGGAAAACCTCGAGTCTCTTCCATGCAATATGGACATGATAGACGACCAGCAGTACTCCATCCTGAAAGCATTGCATAGGCAGGAAAATCACTTATAGTCCACAATAAAGAAGCAAACATACGAAAAATTTTCTTCTTCGAAACATCGTATGTTTCTACTCCTTCGTTCCATAATGATTTCAAATCTTCTATTAACGGTTGTAAATAAACCTCAATTCCTTGTGTTGGATCGTCGGGGCCAGGAACAACAACAGTAAGAAACATATATTGTGTTTTCATACACAACCATGGAGGTAAATTATAAGGTGTGATAATAATGGGCCATGATGGGTATTCAGAACCAAATTGAGAAAATGGTGAAAAACCATCCGTACATAAACCTAATCTGACATTACGACTCTCCGCTGCAAAATTCGAATAAGTTTTATCGAAATGCTTCCATGCTTCCCCGTCGGCCGGATGGGTCAACGTTCCTTCTTCTTCCGATCTCACCTTATGTCATCTCATATGAGATGCAGTTACAAGAGATGCATACAATCCTTGAAGCCTCGGAGTAATGGGTAAGTAATGCATACGTTTGAATGGAACTTCCTTTCCCTTCTTCTTTCTTGGTTTATATCTTTCTTCATTACAAAATTTACAATTTCTAAGATTTACGTCATCTTTCCAAAACAACATGCATCCTTTTATACATGTATCTATTTTCTGATAAGGTAAACCAAATGCCGACATAAGTTTTTTAACTTCGTAGTGATTTTCACACATTAAATTATCCGGCAGGATGTGCATTTTTGCAGCTTGTACAACAGCTGTGAACCCAACTTCAGTAATGTTGTATTTTGACTTCATCGCAATGTATTCTGCGATTACCGATAGCTGAGTGACGCTTTTACAACTATCCCAAATAGGTTTCTTAGCATTATCCAACAAATCATAAATTTTCTTAGCTTCAATGTTCGGTTCTTCCTCATTTCCATCATCGTCGTCAACTGCATTCATAGGAAACATTGATCGTGCTGCTTCCTCGACCATATTTTCAATATGAGGCGTACTAATATTTTCATCAACAGCACTTTCTACCTCAGTCTCTACAGGAGTATTCGATGCAACTTCTCCAATGACGATCCCAAAAATAATACTCGGGTACGAATCCGTTTTTGCACAAATGGATTTTCACAACATCGGGTAACAAATATTTCAAATGTCTACACTTGCTACATGAACAATGAATTTCAGGATCGCTTCCGTTATTACTTAAAGCGAATTCAACAAAGACATTTATACCGTTGTAAAAATCTTCTTTTATTGAACCTCTTTGTCCTCTTCTTTGGTACATCCAACTCCTCCGATCAACAAAATAATCAATCATTTTTCCTATTTGACAAATTTAGGCACAATTTCAAAAATTAATATTTATTTTCAAGAATCCAAATTCCAAGAAAAAACTTGTTTTTAATTATGGTCATAAAACGCACATATATATAACGGTTGAAAGCAAATAACATTTTCATTAAGTTAAAAAAAAAATCTAATTTAGCACTTTTTTAATTGCAATTCTTTTACATGGTCAGGCATCCTACTTCCCATTATAAACAGAGTAAACAATTACAAATGTATACTACTTCGTCTCAAACGATTCAACAAAATTTCGGCAGCATTTCTCTTTTGTTTCCTGCATTTTGTACACATGTACGCAGGAAACAAAAAGAAAAATTGAACCGAAATTTTGCGAATCTTTTGAAACAAAGTAGTATACAAAATGTAAATGCTTACTGCGTTTATATCTTGTCCAATACAAGGACAAATCCAACAAATATTGTACCAAATGAATATAAACGGTCGTTTTTTATTTTGATAAAAACGACTATTTATATAACGACCATGTACAACACTCGTCGGACGGAGCCGAAAACACTCTAGGGGATATTAGTCAATTAAATGTGCGCATTTTACTATTATAGCACGTTTTACTGCAACACAAGAATATTTTTCTTTATCACATCTGCTTGACATTTCAATCAACTTAAAGCTAATACTATTATCGTCGATTCAGTAGGTACAACTAGAATTTAGACTCATGCTTTATAATGCATAAGTCAAAATTTGCTCAAAGTACTTTTCCTAGTTCATCCACTCATTTTTTTCGTATGCCAACTAACACATACAAGAATGACAAGCGCACAACGGTGCACATGTACACAAATATTCAAAATTATACAATGGTAAAAAGCAAGCTAAATTGAAACACGTACATACACACACGCACATACATTTTTAATTTGATTCGTGAATACACTAAAATCATCACTTACGTATCTAACCATTGTTATGACCACTGCCACAACAACCTATCCAAAACAAGCCTAATTTTCAATGTAACACACCCAAATATCCAAATTTTTGAAATAAATCATTCAATTTCAGTGTATAGGACACGGAATACACATATATTATGATGATATAACATACTACAACATCATATGAAACCATTGCAAGCATTCAATTTCTGTGTATAGAAAATTTAGGTTTAGGTAAAAATTGAAATTTTAATCAAAAATCGAGATCATACCTTAAATCGCTCTTGCTGGAAGCTTATGTGGACGTCGGGAACGATTGAAGGTGGAAATTTTGGTGTTTGGAGGCGAAAAATCGCGGATTTGGGGGTTTAGGGTTGAAAAACCAAGCTGGAAATAAAAGAAAGAGGAAGAGGAATGGAGTTGGAAGCTCTCGGTAGAGAAATATCTCGTTAATAGCCGACGGTTTTCGACGGCCGTCTACGGCCCGACGAAAGCCGTCGGAAAATAGCCGTCGGAAACCGTCGGTCACCCCTATCGGTATTTTTAATGTTTCTTGTAGTGGAGGCTTACCTGCCTGAATCAACAAGAACTGAGCTTTCTGAGAGGGTGGGGCTTTCTAAAAGGTCGAAGCTTTCTTAAATGCTCAAGCAGATTTAATTGAAAAGTATGCATTTTGTCTTTCTGTCTTTCAGTGAATAGATCATAATTTGGATTATTTTGTTTAGTGAATACAAATCATAATTTGGATTATTTTGTTCAGTTATACAATGTTTATGACAGGGATGTTGATTCATTCCCCTTGGATTCATTTAGTGACATTTTAAATCAAATTCAAAAGGTAGCTCCTGAATTGCATCGTGTAAGCTGTAGGTTTGAATATCTGAATTCATATTTTTGACCTGAATTCCAAGCTGCCAGTTTTATTGCTTTGCAGAACTTTTGGTGCATAAAAGAAAAGGAGATTCTTGCTGCTTACTGATATAAGCGTTTGACTAAGAAAATAGGTAACTTCGTATTTTTACATGATTTTTTTTTAGTGAACAAATTTTCAATCTTATTTCAATCTGTATAGTATTTATTATCGTAATTATGTGAATAGCTTAATGAGAAAAAAATAATGAAAAATTGCAGTTCGCAAATGAAAAATTATATGCAATTTTTTCCAAATGAATTTTTGATAGCAAGCATGCACAACATCTTATTTATAGTTATGATATTCAATATGATGTAGATAATTTTCGGACTTTTCTTTTCTAACGTTGTTTTCATCTTTTGAATCTTTGTGACATGTTGGAACTAGAATTGGAAGCATTGCATAATACTGGCACTAATTGCATAATTGACAATGAAAAGGCTACAGCAAGTCAAAGATCTGCACTTTCTGTTGCTTTAGGATGTCCAGTTGAAGTTGCAGAAACAACTTCAATTTCAGGTTTGCTATAACACAAAGAAAGTCAAATTTATCCTTAAGATAACTAAGTAAATTTTTCATTGGTTTCCAGTAAAAAAATGTTTATTTCAGTATTACATTTATTTCTTTTTAAATATTTTGAAAATTTCTCTGGTCACCCCCGACATCATTACTTCATTGCTACGTTGTTTGGAAAAAAACCCTATATGTCCATACTTAGGTGATGCATTTTTGATGAATAAATAACCATTAAGAAAAGATCAGTAATTAGCAATCAATTAGAAATCTATTCTTTATAACATGTGAATGAAATTCATTACTTTTGATCTTAACTCTGAGATTGATAAGGTGACAAAATAAAGTAGTTAATTTTTTTTAAAAATAACTTTGGAACCTTTTAACAATTAAGGTGTTGGTTCATAAATTATCACCAATCGATTAATTACACTGCTAAATTTTTAGTGTAGTCGTGCAATGTATTGGATAATGTACTAAAAAGAAATAAATACTTCTTCATATCTACGCAAATGATGTTATTTTCGACTATTTCTTATTATTACTTTAGTCCATAACTGTTGAATATTGGAGTGCCCTACATCTTGCAAGGAATGCAAGTTCTCAATGTTTTTTGGCACGTTTCTATAGAACTACCATAGGCTTCATTACGTTTTTTTCTATGCACACTCTATCAGCAGCAGAAGTCAAACAATTAGAGGGATAATTTATTGATATTGTACCATCAAATTTATTTCAAGTATTAGCCACTCCGGAATCAATTTCAAATCATGTATTCTTTCTTTTTTATTCAAAAATTTACCAAGCATTATACTAAATATTCTTTTATTGTACATAGAAGAATAGCAGAGGTTTAAGTTGAATTGGAAATTACCTACCATTTACTAATGTAATAATATTATATGAAATAAAATTGTCTTAAATTTATTCATTTCATATTCAAAAGGCATTTTTTTAGTTAGTTATCTTTTCCTCTTTTGAGTATTCATGCCTTTTTTGGTGTGCTGGACTATACCAATGTATAGTTTGACTCTTCGTTTTTGTAATAGTAAGATTGGCAGAAGTGAGGCTAGGATGATTTATTTCCTATTCCAACGAGGGGAAGAAATTGGAATAAGCCATATAGGTTTGAATGGCACTTTTTTTTTTTTAAATTTGTCTGAAAAATAAGGTTATGAATGAATGATTTAATTATACGTATCAGGTATTTGATATTTGTATCTGTTTTAAAGCCGTAGCAGAGAAGAACCAGCATTATTTTGTTCTTTTGTTATTGATCAGCAATGATTGATCACTTAGCAAGGAATCAAACAAAATGAAAGATGTGGTAACTTGAATTTATAGCTTATTATTCATCTTGGTAATTGCGTGCTATTTACTTTTTCAAACACATCGAACTGCTACTGAAGTAGTTTTATAGATGAAATTTATCTTGTCCAGTCGTTTGGAAGTATATACTTTTTCAAATCTCTCTGTTGTTCTTCGTGGTTTTTACTATGCTTTCTATAACCTATTTATTATCTGTTCTCTGTTTATTTGATTAACTTTCTTTCGAATAACCAATATTCGATTAACTCTCTTTTCAAATAACCAATATTCGATTAACTCTCTTTTCGAATATGTAACGACACGGATTTCGCCCGGACCTAATCGATCGCTAAACCGACCAAGACCGTTCGAATCCCGCATACGCTAACTTTGGGTATACAACACATCAGAACAAATAACAGAAGACTTCAATAAACATCATAATAATGTTACATCAGAGTACAGAATATCAGAGTATATCGAAAATAATACACAGCGGAAGATAAATTTACATAAATGTAAAACAGTGCACAGCGGGAATATAAACTACACAGCGGAAGACTGTAAATGCCTGGACACAGCTTAAAGCTTCAATCCAGAATCCTGCTCAAAACATCTGCAAAATAAAACTACTCGACTGCCCGTGTGGAAAATAGGGGCACCCGAGTTCGCAAGGGAAAAGCAAACTACAGGTCAGTCATGGGACTGGTGTGAGAACTCAAAAACAGTTGTTAAACTTGTTTAAAAATAAGGCAAATCACGGGACCACGCCACTTTCGCGGAACGGGTTTACCCCCATGAAAGCCAGTGTATAAGCAACAATCAATATAGATATATGGATCTACTATGCATCACACAACATGCAATATCCCAATCTACCCACTTAGATTAATCACAACACTTAGATTTTCCAAATCCAATTCAATTTACAGAAATTATTCCTTTGGATTTTATTCCCGATTTCTTATTTCAAATCATTTGAAATACATATCTAACTTTCTATATCAAAGTAGATTTCACTTCGGGATCTCAAATCAAATCATTTGGAAATGTGAATTCCAAAACATAACAATGCATACAAACAAGTATGCAACCAAATATCGTGCTCCCCATCGACAAGGCAAAGGGTACGCACCTCGCAACTCGATATATATATGTGCACCTACCCCACATAGGAGTAGGCTACACCGACGATGCACCTCCCACTCAGGAGAGCATACACCGCCCTCTCACCCATACTTTTAGTCTCAGGGTTACCCGAATCTTTAGTCACATACTAAATCATTTCATATCCCGAAGTAGGGAAAATCATTTCACAACGTAATAATCACAAGTACTTTCAAAATATAGTACTTCACATCAGTAATTCACGCATATGATCAGTCACTATTAATCACATAACCTTTGAGCTCGTACGTCTCAAAGAAGGGTGTTAAGCAAGAGAATAAATTCTCCGCCACCAAACAGATACATCATCAATAGCAACTAATCGAATATGCGATGAACCACAATGTAACATATAATACATTTTCTAAATCACTTTAGAAATCATCGGGTTTTGGGCCTCGAAATCCTTTCTGTTTTATAAAACATTTTTATAAAACATTCCCTGTCCAAAATCGGGAACACGTTTCTTTTCGCTTTAAGAAAAATATCATTTCACAATCATTCATTAAATTTGAAATGAACACAATATCGCTAAACACCTTATCGTCAAATCGTGAAGTGTTTCACAAGGCGTTAGCACACAGATATTTTCAACCCAACCCAATGCTAAATGTAAAAGCATATTTTGCTCATAAACTGGTCGAGCACAATCCAAACCATCAATCAATCAAATTTGACATTAAATATAAGGTTTTAAATAGAGAGAGTATTGACTTATATTTAACATCAAATCCTGAAACCAACAGATATCATATCGGGAATAACGATATCGATATCTTCCAAATTCCTATCACAATATCTGTAATCACGGAATCCAATATCGAAAATATCCATTGATAATTTCAATTCAAATCTAATCCAATTTATTTATTTTTAACCATTGGATTATTTTTCTAGTTAATAACTAGTTCATTTCGATAAAAATCTATTTTTATCTTTTCAAATATGGAGTTTTTCATCCCAATTCTTCCCAAATCATTTCTTATGATTTTACACAAATTATTACTATTTTTAATAATTTTATCAAGGCCTGTACGGTCGATTTCCATCAATGGCCATCGAACTGCACTTACAGCGACCTTTTTCTAATTTGATTTGGACGTATCTCCAAATCCAACCGTTAGATTTCAAATTTCTAATATTCCTTAGAAAGCTCTTTTCGATACGAACCCAACGGTTCTGATTTCAGGAGAATCCGACGGTCGGATCTCCCGTAATGTCCGTTCGAAGTCAATAGTCGAAATTCGCGAACTGCCGCAGCGCGGCGCGTTCTATTCAGGCCATTTATTATATATATAATATATATAATATATATTTCGTCGATTTCTATTTAAAACGAATTATATAAATAGTTTTGAATTCGTATCAAAAACAATTTTTCAACTTCCTTTTCAATTCAAATCACAATTGAATTCTTCTTTATAGATTCGTTTTAAAATTCATTTCTATTCGATTCAAATTTCAATTCAATTCGAATTCGTTTTCAATTCAATTCATTTCGAAATCGTTTTCAATTCAATTTGAATTCGTTTTCAATTCATTTCATTTCGAATTCGTTTTCTATTCAATTCAATTCGAATTCGTTTTCTATTCAATTCAATTCGAATTCGTTTTCTATTCAATTCAATTCGAATTCGTTTTCTATTCAATTCAATTCGAATTCGTTTTCTATTCAATTCAATTCGAATTCGTTTTCTATTCAATTCAATTCGAATTCGTTTTCTATTCAATTCAATTCGAATTCGTTTTCTATTCAATTCAATTCGAATTCGTTTTCTATTCAATTCAATTCGAATTCGTTTTCTATTCAATTCAATTCGAATTCGTTTTCTATTCAATTCGAATTCGTTTTCTATTCAATTCAATTCGAATTCGTTTTCTATTCAATTCAATTCGAATTCGTTTTCTATTCAATTCAATTCGAATTCGTTTTCTATTCAATTCAATTCGAATTCGTTTTCTATTCAATTCAATTCGAATTCGTTTTCTATTCAATTCAATTCGAATATTTTCTATTCAATTCGAATTCGTTTTCTATTCAATTCGAATTCGTTTTCTATTCAATTCAATTCGAATTCGTTTTCTATTCAATTCAATTCGAATTCGTTTTCTATTCAATTCAATTCGAATTCGTTTTCTATTCAATTCAATTCGAATTCGTTTTCTATTCAATTCAATTCGAATTCGTTTTCTATTCAATTCGAATTCGTTTTCTATTCAATTCAATTCGAATTCGTTTTCTATTCAATTCAATTCGAATATTTCATATACATTGTTTTCAATTCGAATATTTTCACTTTCAATATATCCGATATTTTCACTTTCAATTTATTCGATATTTTCACTTCGCTATATATATAAATTTCACTTTTCATATATTCGATATTTTCACTTCGCTATATATATAAATTTCACTTTTCATATATTCGATATTTTCACTTCGCTATATATATAAATTTCACTTTTCATATATATGTTATTTCACTTCGCTATCAATCAATTTTCACAACAATTTCAACCAATAAATATCGTCCATGGTTTGTGGACGAGGGGCGTATATATATATATATATATATATAGATATTTATATATAGCAATTCACTTTCACTTTCAACACATATATAAAATTATAAAAAGAAATTGAAGAGTGAGAAATCCTCACCAATAGCTATCCACTCACACGATTCTTCCTTAATAGAAATCTTCGCCTTTTGTCGCTTTCACCCGTATTCTCTACATATGTAAAAATCGAATTTTTACTATGTTATTCAATATATAAAGATTGCATTTTGACTTCGCTATTAAATATAAAGATTATATTTTTATTATTCTTATGATGTAACAATTATATTTTTATTGCTTTAAAAATATAGGAATCATACCTTACTATTTCTACTTAACAAAAATTCCATCTTTTCTATTTTTAAAAATATGATCTTTATTTTCAAGTTCCAATCTTTTTCTATTAAGAGATCAACCCTTTTTCTTTTATCTTTTTGAAAATGCAGTTTTTATATCTTTTTCAAAATACAGTTTTTTTCTTCTTTTAAAAAAATGCAGTTTTTTTAAAAATCTTTTTTAAAAATGCAGTTTTTGAAATCTTTTAAAAACAGTTTTGCCTTTTTAGAAAAAAATCAGTTTTCATAATCCTTTAAAAATTCTGTTTTTAAAACTTAAAACAAAAATCAGTTTCAGTTTTTTTCTTTATACTTTTATAAAAAAAATCATTTCAGTTTTAAAATACTTTTTAAAAATCCAGTTTTAAAATACTTTTTAAAAATCCAGTTTTAAAATACTTTAAAATTCAGTTTTAATATACTTTAAAATTCAGTTTTAATATACTTTAAAATTCAGTTTTAATATACTTTTTAAAACAAAACAGTTTTACTGAATAAGTAAAAGAGAAAATAAATAAATAAATAAATAAATAAAACTCACCGATGTAGCTGCGAAGTGGGGGGGGGGGGGGAAGCGCGGCTCGTCTTCGTCGGCGGCAGGAGCTCTCGAGGTGGCGCTCGGGGTTTGAACGCGATGGAGGCTTCTGGCTTCGAGGCGGTTGGGTCTTCGATCCAGGGAGGAGGGCGATTGCGATCTGGGGGGGCTCGAACGAGGAGGCGGGAGGTCGACCGACTGGGCGGAGCGGTGGTGGTTGAGTGGTTCGGCGGTGGCTCGGCGATCGATTAGGTTTAGGGTTTCTTTTTTTTTCTTTTTTTTTTTTTATCCTGAACGATTGAATTTTAAAAAGGGGGGGGGGGCAGAAAGGATATAAAGGAAGGAGGGAGGGGGGAAATTAAAGTTTATTTTAATTATTTTATTATTTAATTTTTCAAAAAGTTGACTTTCACCTGCGACCTCTAAACGAGGCTCACCGCCTGTCGTCCATAGCGTTTTACCCCCATTCCGAACCCAATGGGATATGTATCGCAAGCTGATTTGATCGTTACAATCAGTTTCCTTTTGAATTTTCATTTAAATCACTATATTGAATTTTAAACGTACCTTTCAAATTACCGGGGTCACATACGAACTTTAAAAATTCCTGAAAAATATTTTCTAGCTTCGTATTGACGATACGGTCCTAACAAAACTAGTTTCGTCGAATTCTGAGACCGTTTGAAAAATGGCCAATTTCCAGTCGATTAAAATCAACTGAAACTGGTCAAACGCGTTTTCCTTTGCCACGCTCACATA
>JASFAX010000408.1:0-63936 GCA_030737875.1 Allium sativum
ATTAAGGAGATTATAGAAAATTCCTAAATTTCTTTGTACCCTGGTTATGTAAGCCACACAAAGTTGTCGGCTACAATACTTCTTTACAAGCACAAAGCTCAAAATGGTGTATTTGACACAGCATTTATGGAACTTCTTAAACTTCTAAAAGATATGCTTTCTATGGAAAACACGCTTCCTGATTCGACGTATGCAACAAAGAAGACGGTGAAATCATTTGGTTTAGGCTATAGACAAATACATGCATGTGTAAATGATTGTTGTCTTTTTAGGAAAGAGCTCGCACATAGTGATTGTTGTCCGAAATGTGAAAACTCTCGTTGGAAAAAACAAGACAAAGGAAGATGAAAAGTAAGCCAAAGTAGCTGCAAAGGTCTTGAGATACATTCCAATAATACCAAAACTGAAAAGAATGTTTATGTCCATAGAAACATCAGAGCAATTAAGATAGTATAGCAATCATAAGAGTGAAGATGGTAAAATACGTCATCCGTAGATTCTTCTCAGCGGGCTACAATTGATAGGACATATCTTTCCTTTGCATCCGATCCACAAAATTTAAGGTTTGGTCTTGCAAGCGATGGCTTTGATCCCTTTGGGGATTGGAACAGTAAATATAGTTGTTGGCCAGTATTTCTTGTTGTGTACAACTTTGCTCCGTCGCTTTGTATGCATAAAGATAATACGATGTTATCTTTATTAATTCCTGGGCCACAACAACCCGGGAATGATATTGATGTGTATCTACAAACCCCTAATTGATGATTTGAAGAAATTATGAAATAAAGAGGTGAAGGCATATGATGCATACACTCATAATGAATTTAGATTAAGTGCAATTCTAATGTGGACGATAAGTGATTTTCTAGCTACACCATCAAGGGTAAGAGGGATTGTCCTGTTTGTGGTGTTAATACATGCTCAATATGGTTACCATTTAGTAAGAAGTGTGCATACTTAGGCCATAGGCGATTCCTTAATCCTGACCATGAATATCGCCAACGAAAAATCTTTTTTGATGAAAGCGTAGAGAAAAGACGAAGGCCTCCAATATAAACCGGTGATAAACTCTATGATATTGTTAAAGATATTTACAATGATTGGGGAAAAAATCAAAGGAGGAAGAAAAAGAAATAAGGAAAAGAAAAAGGGGAGATGAGAAGAAAAAGGGAAGTCAAATATGGAAAAAGAAGTCTATTTTCTTTGATTTGCCTTATTGGTAGGTAAAACTTAAGTAGAAACATAATTACTTCTTTTTCTATTACATAATCAATAATTTATTATTAATTATGTATAGCCAATATTTTCTTAGGTACTTCTTTTGCGTCACAATCTAAAAGTAATGCATGTTGGAAAAAATATTAGTGAAAATGTTCTTTGTACGTTACTTGATATTAAAGGAAAATCAAAAGATGGCATTAACCCACGTAAAGATTTAGAAGTACTGGATATTAGGAAAAAGTTACATCCTATAGACATGGGAACCAAAGCATTACTTCCAGCTGCTCTATGCACCTTAACTGATCCAGAAAAGGAGATATTTTACAATAGAATGAGGAATTTGAAAGTACTAATGGGTATAGCTCAAATATTGGAAAATATTTGCAAAGGAAAACAAAATTTCATGTGTGGAGCAAGGTTTTAAATATCGAATATCGGTGACATTTCGTTTTGGCGATTTTAGTGAATTGGTATCGTTTCAGGGGATTTATCGGAGGAGACGAGTACATCTCGGGCGTCAATATCGGATTTACATTTCGGAGCTTAAAGTTCATATCAGAACCATATCGGTGTACATTTTATGTTAATAATTATATATACTAAATGACAGCATTAAAGCACTAAGCATAATTTAGGACAGCATTAAAGCACTACAAATGAAAGTCTTGCATTCAGTCAAAAAATATCATAACATGCATTCATAAAATGAAATGTACTACAAATGAAGAACAAACACTTCACAGAATGACCTTATTTAGGACATACCATGCATTCATAAAATGACAGCATTAAAGCACAACAAATGACAGCCAAACCAGAAATTGAACTGACTACAAATGGCATATCATGCATTCATAAAATGAAAGCATTAAAGCACTACAAATGACAACAATAAAGAAATACATAGTCATGTCTATAACTGAACTGACAAAAATAATAGCCAAAAAAATACAAACCATAAATGTATACATCGGTTAGTAAATAATCCAGCATTAAAGCCTTTATAAAATGGCATAGCGGACAAGGATTCCACAACATAAATTTCAGAATAATAGAATAGTATGAGCTAAAATTAAAGTGGTACAAATACAGGTAATGTTAAAAAAGTACTACAGCTAAATTTCAGTGGTTAAACATGTGATTGGACATAGCATTGATCTGATAACTAAATGGGGTTACTTTACGAATTTCATAGTTTGAACTGAATTAATAAATGCAGACCCAGTCCTGCATGAAGAATACAGAAAGCCAACAAACACATGCAAACCCAACCTGCATACAAGGCTTGCTTATTAAAAAATAATTGGGTGATATATCGTGATTTCGTTTCGGTCAAGGTATCGGTCGATATTTCTAAATATCGGCCGATATATTCGAAACGAGATACATAACGATATATTATGTTTCGTATCATTTTGACCTCAAAATGAGATCTCGGCCGAGATGACCATTATTTAAAACACTGGTCTGAAGTCCCATGATTATCATGTGTTGATGCAACAATTGTTGTCTAAATCGCTGAGAGGGCTTTTACCTAAACGGACAAGGAATGCATTACTACGACTATGTTTTTTTACAATGACATTTTCCAAAGAGTGCTTGATAAAGACAAATTAGAATGCATCGAGAATCAGGTTGTATTAACACTATGTGATCTTGAGAGATATTTTCCTCCTTATTTTTTTCGATATCATGATTCATTTGACAATACATTTAGCGAGGGAAGAAAGAATTTGCGGACCAGTACAGTATCAGTGGATGTATCCATTTGAGAGGTAACATTTGGTATTAGTACTTATATTAATTAATAATATATGTGCTTATGCATATTCGTTATAGATACATGAGAACACTGAAGGGGTATGTTAAAAATCAAGCACGACTTTAAGGGTGCATAGTTGAGTGTTATTCTGTTGATGAATGCATGAAATATTGTGCTGAATATATTGATGGTGCATTAAATGTCGGGAAAAGGAAAAATAGGAATGAAGTGGAACAAAGTGATTCCACAGTCGAGGGGGTCCTATTTCCAAAGGAAAGCCTATCGTAGTTACTAAGGAGGTGATTGATGCTGCTCATCGGTATGTGTTGTTTAATACCAAGGAAGTGGAGCCTTATATAAAGTAAGTGTTAGTTGAGTTTAATTATTTTGTGTGAAATAAATTACATTTTGACTTGTATGTTTACATATATAGGATGCACAACGAGGAGCTGAAACGTTTACATCACCATCTTTCGCGAGGTGATTTGGAACTTTCAAATCAGCATTCAGAGACTTTTAGTCATTCATTTAGAAAAAAGGTCAATAGTGTTATACATCTTTTAAGATGGATAAGTTCGACATAGAAGTATATGTTATTGTGATTAGTCTTTATATAATTTTATGTTTTTCCAGGTTGACGATGATAGAAAAACATATGATGTTAGTGAACCATTGATTTGGCTTTCACATGGACCTCGCCATCAAGTTATATCTTATACTGGCTATATAATTAATATTTGCCGTTTTCATACTAGAGGCAATGACAAATCTACACAAAATAGTAATGTTTCCATTGATGCAAATATTGTTCGCTTAGATGGATCCATTAAGAATGTTATATATTACGGTATTTTGAATGAGACTTTGTTGTTAGAATATTGTCATCTTCAAATTACTTTGTTTAAGTGTGATTGGGCAAATATTGATCGTGGAGTTAGGGTTGAAGAAGGGTTTACGTTAATCAATTTACATCAATTCCCAAATCAATTTGCTAGCGATCCTTTCATTTTGGCACCGCAAGCCGTACAAGTGTTCTTTTATAGAGAAAGTAGTTCTTCAAATTGGTATGCTTTGCTAAAAGCGCCTCCTAGAGGTTTTCATGAGTTAGAAATGTATGATGAGGAGGATGAGTCAACTAGCCTACCGGTAGATGAGTCACTACTTGATGATACAGATATCGATGATGAAGATGTAAGTTATATAAGAAAGGATTGTGATGTTATTTTGGTATGATATACACATCCTTTGTTAGTGATTGTGTTAAAACATAGTTTTATAACAATATAATCAAAAAATTACAATATAATCAAAATATTGTATCATATAAGCATCCTTTATTAATAATACTTGTGTAACATAGATTTTATCATGAAAAGGAATAATTGTTATCTATTCCAAAGTTGCAATTGAAAATTGGCGATCGGATGAAAATTTCATTACATTAATTATTAACGTACCCCATTACTCACCTATTGCATTTATTCGTATATGATGTTCTGATCATTCATATGTATCAATCATATATTATTATTGTACCTCATTACTCACCTATTGCATTTATTCGTATATGAGGTTCTAATCATTCATATATATTTTATGATTTTTTTTTCAAGTACCTCCATCAATAGAAGATAGTTGAACTTGAAGCATCAATAATTAAAATGGAGAAAAATCAAGAACACGTAAATTATTAAAACTTTTGACAATGAAATCTGTTTTCGGTGCTACTGTTTGGTGCAGTCTTAACTGTACTTGTTTATTGTGTCTTAATAATTTTGCACTAAAAAGATTTAGCAGTTATCTCTCTTATTTGTAACATGGATATAAATTGTGTCTTAGTTATTTTCTTTTGTTATTAAATTGAAGCCATATTAAACATGAACATGGATGTAAATTAATTGTTATTCCTTATTAAACATGAACATGTACATCGTCGGTTCTACTTTACTTAATTAATTATTTTCTTTTATTAATCTTGGCCTCTTAATTACATTTATCAATTACAACTTGGTCATATTTGGGTTCAACCAGAACATGAAATTGTCGTCTCCTCAAATCTGACGGTGGTCTAAATCATGCGTGCTACTAAAGGAATTTTCTTTGTTGCTTGATGAGAGATATGGATTTAAGCTCCTTTTATATACACATAATTTTAGCGCTCAAATTTTCATCATCCCAACATCTAAAGCAGTGTCTCGGAAATAAGAAACAAGAAGATATCACACATCTTTATTGATTAAATGTCACGCATCTTCGTTGTTTGTTACATCTGCTTAATCCTTGGAGCAAACACTATTATATCTTTCTTTTGAGTTTTTAATCAATTTTTCTCATTTATGGTTTAGACTTCCATTTGCTATCATGCTCTAAAATGAGGTTCTGATGCTAAATTTTCATATTATTTCCTTTTTATGGTGGTTTGTTGTGGTATTCAAGATGATAATGTTATCCTTCTTAGAATAATTGGTAGAATCAGAATGTCTTAGTTTTTCCACTAAATATGTACCTAGTAGTAGCTAATTTCTTTTTCACTGTCACTGTAATATGATATATTGACAATATTGTTAAGGTATCGTCTGATTATACAAAGTTTCTATGATTACCCTGAATTGTTAACCTTGTTTTACATAGATTTGTAATTCAAATTTTTGCATACATATAAAATAAATGGATAATAATGATGTGTGTCTACACAAGTTAGCTTGGAAATGCATCTTTGCATAAGTATTGGTTGTGAGTTATATTTTACATGAACCAGCTTGCATATGAATAATAATTGTAAATTAATTTTTTAGATTAACCTTTATACAAGTGATGTATCAAAAGATTATTCATGTTTGTATTTAAACTTTGTATTATACTCCTTAAGTAAGAAAACATTCAGGTAACTAAGTTATATTATTAAAATATATGAATATATGTAGCAAATATAGTCAAAAATATACAATTTCATTCGATAAAAATTTCTTTAAGTCGACTGACCTACAATAGAAAACCAAATTACTCAGTTTCACTCAGCTTGCTTTGTACTTAGTGGTATCTATTGACAATATTGTTAAGATATCATCTGATTGTACGCAAGGGCTTGCTGCTTCCAAACCATGTTTTGTTTACCCAATCTGACTTATTTGATGTATATAAAGAAATTTTTTTACATTAGCATCACATATGAAATCAAACATTTAGTAATTTTACGTATTGATTTTGAAGATTGATTTCTACATGCTACATGTAAATATTTTGAATTTAAACAAAGAAACCTATCTATTCTAGCACAATGAATTATTACGAGGAATTCCTTTTTTTTCTATTACTTTTGTCATCAGTAATACTATGAGTAGGATTTTTAGATGTACATGTAACAGAAACTGTTTCACTTATAATGTAGAAAACTATTGCAAATAGTTTGCAACAACACTTTGTATGCTAATGTAAAAGCAGGTAATAGAACAGAAGAGAGAAAAACAAATAAATCATACCGTAAATACTTGTGATGAAGATTATAAAGCTTGTCGTAGCAATCTCTTTATAACTTTGATTTACAAAGTTTCTGTGATTACCTTGAATTGTTAGCCTTATTTTACATAGATTTGTAATTCAAATCTTTTGCATACATATAAAATAAATGAATAATGATGTTGTGTGTTTACATAATATATTGTGCACAAGTTAGCTTAGAAATGCATGTATGCATAAATATTGGTTGTGAGTTATATTTTACATGAACCAGCTTGCATATGAATAATGATTGTAAATCAATTTTTTAGATTAACCTTCATACAAATGATATATCAAAAGATTATTCATGTTTGTATTTAAACTTTGTATTATACTCCTTATGTAAGAAAATATTCATATAACTAAGTTATGTTATTAAAATATATGAATATATGTACTAAAAAAGTCAAAAATATACAATTTCAATCGATAAAATTTTCTTTGAGCCGACTGACCTATGATAGAAAACAAAAATAAAGTACAAAGCAAGCTGAGTAAATATAAATAGCCAACTGAATTTAAGGAGGCTTTCCGAAACAAAAATACTTAGTTTCACTCATCTTAATTTGGTAGCTAGTTCGATCGAACCACCTCCGAATTCAAAACAATCAACTAACATATATGAACAAATCAACTATAGTTGG
This sequence comes from Allium sativum, assembly GCA_030737875.1. Taxonomy (NCBI): domain Eukaryota; kingdom Viridiplantae; phylum Streptophyta; class Magnoliopsida; order Asparagales; family Amaryllidaceae; genus Allium; species Allium sativum. Next base: position 7,126 of record JASFAX010000408.1, read on the forward strand.
TATAGCACTCTGGTACTTTTTAATATGCTTCCAGTCAAATGAATAAATCAACTATAGTTTAGTTTTCATATTATGCTAAAGCCTTAACCTGTAGTATGCATATACAAAAATAATTCGCTGAGCAAATCAGGCTCTATCTGTTACTTTTCAGCAAATCGTGTTTTTTTATCTTCTGACTTTATATGCCAATTTCGGGTATCAAAGGTAGCAACGAGATATCTGTCAAACAAGCAATCTCTAGCTGTGGTTGATGCTTTACAGACAAAGAATAAGGCAGTTGGTGTAAAAATCAATGTTGCAGGATATGTTGATGTTAAAAGATCCCCTCGGAAGCATACTAACATATAGCCTCAACCTGTTAAAAACCAGCCTCTTCCCTATAAAAATCACCTGCCTTCAAATCTAAACCCCACACCCGATAAAGGCCAGCCTCCACCCGATAAAAACCAGCCTTCAAATCTCACCCTTGGCACTAGTTCATCCGGATATCCAAATGTTACTGGATGTGTTGATGTTAGAAGATACCCTCGGAAGTGTACTGAAATCTAGCCTCAACCCATTAAAAACCATCATCTTCCCTATAAAAATCAGCTGCCGTCAAATCTAAACCCCACACCCGATAAAAACCAGCCTCCACCCGATATAAACCAGCCTTCAAATCTCAACCTTGGCACTAATTCATCTGGATCTCCAAATGTTGTGTCCCAAAATTCCGGTACCATTTGAGCTGACCAAATAACACAAGTCTAACCCAAATTGCACTGGAAACCAGAAAACTAATAGAAAGAAAACAGAGGGTGAGGGCAGATAAGATAGAAATTTAGAATAGAAGAAGAAGAAGAACATACATCATCAGAGTAAACACGAATCTCACAGCGGAACGAACAACATATAATAGATAACATATCTTTGAAATAAATCCAATATATGTATACAATAACATTATCAGATTACAACACTTAAAGCACAGCGGAAATAAACAATAGTTATAAAAATGCTGCTGAAGCCTCCAGCTCCTTCTAGTATATCTATAAAAACCTGACTACTTGACTGCCCGTACAAAATTAGGCACCCAAGAGTTTAGGGAAAACAAAACAAAATAAACTCTGGGTCAGTCATGTGACTGGTGTGAGTAAACTCAAATCTTTGATTTAACTTTCAAAAATCCTTTTGAACCAAAGGATAATCGTAAGACCGATCCACACATAAACACGGATGGTTTTAACGTTACAATAACCCAAATATTTTTCTAAAATGATACTTTTTTGATATTATAATAATGTCTAAATAAGTAAATAGAAATCTAGCAGAAACGCTTTCATCTCACGTTCTACATATATAAGATACAATCAAAACCGCGGGCTCATATCGGGGAATGGATTCCAACTATGACAAGGCATGGGTCCACCTCCCGATCAGTGTACTCTAGAAGCGATACACTGGAGTTGAATAAGAACATCTTGTAACTCGACCACACATGACCAGCCATTCATTTCGCCTGAATGTTCCGAATATATTATCACCTTACGGTTGGTATACCAACATAACCGTTCCCAGGAGATACAGAATTGAAAGAAGTAACATATATGAATATTCTCTAGATGGTGACAATATACCCTACTTGGGTGCGACCCACTTAGCCATGTTGCCTGCCCGATTTCTGTCATTTCCCAGTTGATGAGGCTTGAGGTCATAACGTATCTTTTAATAGATCACTCATTCATTTACTTTGAATGCCACATGGTCATACCCGTCAAATCACAAATTGATTCCCCCAAAAATACCACGGGTATAAGCTAAGAGAAACGAATTCCTCTGCCACCAACGTAAATACGTTTGAAACAATCAACTTACGCGATCTACCAGATATACTCTGTCAAACGTTCATCCATACAAGTTGTCCTGGGATTGGACAATCCGAATGCACTATTCAGTAAACAGGACGGCCCTTGCATAACTCCGTCTTCAATTATCTTAATCATATTTGATTCGCAACGTTAATGCCATATGGAGTGGTTTTCAGACAATATATCTGATCCCGGTCTCTCCATATTGACAACGGAAATGGTCAAAAACTTTGATAGTCGGTGATTTAACTATCAAAGGAAAACATGTGTGCAAACAACGATATTATTTCTAGATGGAAATTTTATCGATCAATCATCAATCAACATTTATTCATTTCCCCATTTGTCGTTCCATATATTCATCAAATTCTTATTTTCTAATTTTAGAAAATATACGTTATTAACTTTGGAAAACGTTTCCATTTCTGATTCACGCATCACTATCTTTTCACATATATCAGTCTCTAACTGTAAACTAGTAAGAGAAAAAACCCCTACGTATTAACCCCGAAGGCCGAAACCAACATCAGATCGATACCCAGGAAGTCATTCAATTCAACTAATTTCCAGTCAGTTCTAATTTCAGTAATTCCATTTAAATTCCTAATTCAAACCCCAAATTCCTTTCTAATTTGCAAAATATTTACTTTAAATCAATATAATGTTACACCCATGTGCGAAGCACGGGTCTAAACCTTCCTAATGTAAAATTCTCTTTTTATAAAGCTCTATTAATTTTCCAAATATTTCCCTTTTATAATTCTATTTACTTTCTAAATCAATATTCCTTTTATAATCCTATTTATTTTATAAATATTTCCTTTTATAAAATTCTATTTATTTTATATAAATCCTTTTATATAATTCTATTCATTTCCCAATTTTTCATTATTATATTTTTCCAATATTTCTTTTTCAAATATTACCTTTTCTATTTAATATCCACTTTGAAATTCCTTTTTATAAAATCATTTGATTTTATATAAATATATTTTATTTTCAACATACACATTGAAAATTCCCATTTTAAGTTCCAGTATTATATATGGTATTTCAAATACAAAATAACAATGATCGATATCATTCAACACACATAATCAACCACAGATTACATATCACATCATATATTACAGTATATGAAAAACAATAAAATAAATGTTGAGGAATCCAGTTGGATTCCTCTGACCTATTTTCCCTGCATCCACAGATGTTAAAAAATATAATAAAATCGATTTCATTTCGATATGAAATATTCTGATAAACAGAATCAACATTTGATTAATGATTTATATATATATATATATATTGTTATCTATAATTTCAACCAATACATCAGCAATTCAACCAACCAATCAACACACAACAATCAATTATCATTTATCACTACTGGATTATATTTTAAAAAATATAAACTATAAAGAGTTAGTGAGATTTACTCACATTGGACAATTATAGTTGAATAACGATTAACTATCTTTGATTCAGATGGACAATTTATTTTGCAATAAATTGTAATGAGCTCCGGTTCCCTCCCAGTCAGTTCCATTGTGTAGGCACTGTCCATATGATCCCAACGGATCTTGTTTTGCTAAATTTGGTTAACGTATGATAAAGTTATATAATTTAGAAGTTTGTATACAATAGAATTAAAATTTAACTATATATATACACTTCTATATGGGCCTTTACCGTTTCAAAAAAGCCCAACGAACCATCGTGAAAACCCAACCCGCTCTCCCTTCTTCCTTCTTCACATTTACGACTCCAGGAACCAATTCCACCGCCATTAACCAACTTCGATCGCCCTATTATCCCTCCCCATAGCACGGAATCCACAACAATCTTCACCAATTGTAAAGACCCGCAACTTCCCCGTAAAGGAAAGCGTCGGATAGTTCGAGAACAAGCCACAACAGAACGCATATAAAAGAATGTTTCATTGTATATTACAACAATGCATCAGATTACAAGAATATACAGAGTATAAAAGAATATTACACAGAAATATCAGAGATTTAAATTACATTTAAATACATAGCAGCGGAAAATAATACAATACACAACTAGAAGTAGATATACGGATACAAAGCTTTCCGGATATCGTTCCAGCTGTAAACCAGGATCCTGTGAATATAAATCTGCAAAACCAAAACTACTAGCTGCCCGTGTCAAAATAAGGGCACCCAGAGTTTAGGTTAAAACAATAAACTCCAGGTCAGTCATGTGACTGGTGTGAGAACTAAAACAGTTATTAATCTTTATTTTTAAAGCTAGGTAAATCAAGGGACCACGCCGTATAACACGGAACGGGTTTCCTCCCAAGAATACCAGTGCATAAAACAAACAGCGCAATGCTAAATAAAGAAAAATGAAGCTGTTATAAGACCCAGGTCCCATCACACAATGCAACGCAGTCGAGGATAGGGTTTTCCCTTATAACAGCCAAAGAATGCTTGATACGTTTAAAACAAATCATTTGATACTATTATAAGTGCATAGTGTATAAAACACTTCAAATCATAAGTATCAATCATAGGCGGCATGAATGCCCCATACCACTATGTCGTCATATATAGGTTATACAATCAAAATCGCAAAGTCACGTATTTGGAAATTGGGTTTCCATCTATGAACCGAGGCAAAAGATAGTCCTCAACCGATTCGTGACTCTCTAGCCCGAGCCACAGGAACAGCCGCAACTGCCCCTTGGATCGTCAGGGCCGGTCCACACGGAGTGGATTATTATACCTGAACAATACGTCTCCCCACCCTATGGGGTGTAAGTCTGGTCCGTCAGCCGACCAGAATGCATTCGGCCGAAACCGATATAACCGAGGCGCCTCGCAACCGCAACAACCACATAAGTCAAACTCGTCAGGGCGTGAAAAACCACTGACGCCACTTCTAGCTAGAAAGAAACGCAAGTCCTCCCTGAGGTCCATCTCCCGTTTTTGGTTCATACCGGGTGTGAAACACGCGAGGTAAACGTTACACAAAGCTACGCCACAAAGGCCGTGCTTTGATCATCACCACAAGACTTTGCTTTTCAACAGAAGCCTTGATCATTTGCATCTTAGCATGCCACACAGGCAAACCATCCTATGCAACCGATATCAGTCACACAGAATGAAATCCGGTGTCAGACACACAGTCCATTTACAAGCCCGTTCTGGGTCTGAACGAAACCGGAGGCACCTAGTACCCCGCATATCCATCGATCTCCAAGCACGTCTGGACGATCACTAACTGTTTCCATCTTCTTGGGTGTACAGCCCAATCAAGATCATCAGTTATCACCCAAACGACGTGAAGACCTCCGGTCTTCGACCATCGTCTTCATCTTCGACTTATCGTCGTATCAGTTATTCAGAATGGGATAAACCCGGTCTTTCCGAATAACTCGCGTATATATTATAAAAGTGTTACACAAACACAACATACGCCTCATTCCAACTCATTAGTCATTAACCGTAAATTAATCAAGAGAATAATTCCCCAAATATTAACCCCGAAGGCCGAAACCAACATCAGATCAATATCTAGAAAACCATTCTACTTAGCTAACCGACAGTTAGTTTCTAAATTTCACGTTCAAATCTAATTAAAGATTTAACTATCGCCTGGAGCAAAACTGGTGATACTCCATCCTCGATCTTTTCAATCTAATTAAAGATTCATTAAAACCCCACTTAGTTTTAATCTGTGACTGGGTTAAAGAATCAGTGTCATTTAAAACACGGTTCACGATAAACCCAAAGTCACATCCCATTAATTATCGGGTTAAAGAACAAGTGTTATTTAAAACACTGTTCACGATAAAACCCAAAAATCAATATCCATTCAATTCCAATTAAATATTATTTAATTGGTACACTTCATTAAATCTAAATAAAAAGATTTAATCTTTTCTCAACTGGGTTCAAGAACAGTGTTAGTGAAGACACCATTCACGACAAACCCAAATCACATTCATTAATTATCGGGTTAAAGAACAAGTGTTATTTAAAACACTGTTCACGATAAACCCAAAAATCAATATCAATTCAATTCCAATTAAATATTATTTAATTGGTACACTTCATTAAATCTAAATAAAAAGATTTAATCTTTTCTCAACTGGGTTCAAGAACAGTGTTAGTGAAGACACCATTCACGACAAACCCAAATCCCATTTGATATTCAATATAAGGCTCTGAATAGAAAATATATCGGCTTATATTCAATATCAAATTCTACGATTAACAAATGTCGTATTGGAAATAACGATATAAATATATATCTTTCAAATTTCCGTAACAACATCCGTATAATCACAAATTCCAACATCGAAATATTCCGAAGACAATTTCGATTCAAATCCACTCCAATGCAATCATTGGAAATTTTGGTTATTTTCAAAACCCTTTTCAAATTCAATTTATTTATTTAAAAATAAATAGAATTATAATTCTAGTTCAAAACTAGTTCATTTCGATAAAAATCTATTTTTATCTTTTCAAATAGGGAGTTTTTCATCCCAATTCTTTCTAAATCATTTCTTATGATTTTACACAAATTATTATTATTTTTAATAATTTTATCAAGGCCCGTACAGTCGATTTCCAACAATGGCCATCGAACTGCACTTACAACGACCTTTTTCGAATTTGATTCGGACGTACCTCCAAATCCAACCGTTAGATTTCAAATTTCTAATATTCGTTAGAAAGCTCTTTTCGATACGAACCCAACGGTTCCGGTTTTAGGAGAATCCGACGGTCGGATCTCCCGTAATATCCGTTTGAAATAAATGGTCGAAATTCACGAACTGCCGCGGCGCGGCGCGTTCTATTCAGGCCATTATATTATATATATAATATATATAATATATATTTCGTCGATTTCTATTCAAAACGAATTATATAAATAGTTTTAAAATCGTTTCAAAACCTATTTCAATTCAAAGCAAAATTGAATTCTTCTTTATAAATTCGTTTCAAAATTCATTTCTATTCAATTCAAATTTCAATTCAATTTGAATTCATTTCGAAATCGTTTTCAATTCAATTCATTTCGAAATCGTTTTCAATTCAATTCATTTCGAAATCGTTTTCAATTCAATTCATTTCGAAATCGTTTTCAATTCAATTCATTTCGAAATCGTTTTCAATTCAATTCATTTCGAAATCGTTTTCAATTCAATTCATTTCGAAATCGTTTTCAATTCAATTCATTTCGAAATCGTTTTCAGTTCAATTCATTTCGAAATCGTTTTCAATCGATATAAATATCGTTCACGTCAAAATGGCGTCAATCTAATCATCACGGCTTCACATATTTCTATTTTCAAATATTCTATTTCAAATATTTCTATTATCAAAATCTTTGTTATTATCAAAATATTCTTTATTTTCACGATTGGAATGAGGCCCAATCAACTACCATATAAAGTTAATTATATGGATTTTCATACAACACATGTATATAATAGCAACGATAAATAATCAACCATCAACCAAAGTGCACTACACTGTATAAGCATCAAATATAGATATCTAATGCTTATAACAGCCTGTCAATCAATCGATCGACATATTTAATCAATCAGGATGAGTGAACTTCAAATTTCATCCCAACACCCGTGTGGGGTTTCAAACAATCAAACACATATTTTATTTGTGCAGTTGGGCGATGTGTAAAATTTATCGTCCCAATCAATGTCATTCAAATAGGTGTACATAAACAAACCGTTCGGTTTATAAATGAATATTTTATTTTATTCACTTCACGTTAAAAATTATATTTTTAACGATAAAACATTTTATTTCAACCTATGAATTTCTATTCAATTCATTTACACAATAAAATGATATTTTTATTTTTCTAACATATTTTAGAAAATTTCGGCGGCATAACGGCACGATACTAGAAACGGGACAAGGCCTAGCCTAATCCCCGGTCTAGTGAAGGCCCACGCCATTCACACATCAATCAAATTCACTTTCGTTATGCAAACCACCAAATTTGGAGTAAGAGTCTAACCTAGCCTTACTCCTTCGCCTTATAACGGCGCACGTCTAATCCTAACCAATTTGTCGATTCGATTTTTCACATCACAAACCACATTCAAACCAATATCGCAATCAATCACCAAACAATCAAACAAACAAGTCCATGGTCTGTGGACGATTGTGTCGGGTGCTACTAAGCACCGTCTGCATCCTAGTATATATATATATATATAACTAGAAAAATAAATTGAAAGGTGAGAAATTCTCACATATAGCTATCCTAGCTCCACGGCACTTCTTTGATATAAATCTTCTTCGTTCTCGCCCCTTTTTGTCACCTTCGTTGTCCGCTTTCACTACATATGTAAAAATCACATTTTTAGTTTGCTATTCAATATATAAAAATATGATTTTAACTTTGCTTTCAACATATAAAAATATGATTTTTACCTTTGCTTTCAACATATAAAAATATGATTTTTACCTTTGCTTTCAACATATAAAAATATGATTTTTACCTTTGCTTTCAACATATAAAAATATGATTTTTACCTTTGCTTTCAACATATAAAAATATGATTTTTACCTTTGCTTTCAACATATAAAAATATGATTTTTACCTTTGCTTTCAACATATAAAAATATGATTTTTACCTTTGCTTTCAACATATAAAAATATGATTTTTACCTTTAACAAAATCCGTTTTCTAGTTTATAAATCATTTTAAAAATCAGTTTTTATATTCTTTTTAAAAATTCAGTTTTAAAATCTTTGAAAAAAAACAGTTTTTCTCTTTTTAAAAATTTCAGTTTTAAAATCTTTAAAATTTTCAGTTTTACATTCCTAATTAAAAACACAGTTTTAATCTTTATAAACAAATCAGTTTTCACCTCATAAAAAATCAGTTTCCTTTTCGAAATAAAATCAGTTTTTAAATTATGTTAAAATCAGTTTTTTTAAGACATAAAAATCAGTTTTTTTTCCTATCATTTAAAAATCGGTTTTCTGTTTTAAATAAAAATAAAAATAAAGTAAATAAATTAAAAACTTACAGCATTTTGAAGAAAAGGGGGGGTGAAACTGTCGTCGGCGGCACTTCAGGAGGGGAGGGGTTCGGCGGCTTCAGCATTGCGTGCGAGGGGGCTTCGGTGGGTTCGTCGAGGGAGGGGGGGGGGGGTTTCGGTGGGTTCGTCGAGGGAGGGGGGGGGTTCGGCGGCTTCGTCGAGGGAGGGGGGAGGTTCGGCGATTGGCGGCGGCGCTTCAGGGGGGGGCGGCTGTCGATATCTAGGGTTTTTTTTTTTTAATTTTGATTTCATCTGTTCGAATGAAACAACGGGGGGGGGGGGGGGCAGAGGGAATATAGGAGAGAGATTTTTTTTTTTTTATTTTATCCTAAAGAGTTGACTTTCAATTACGACCTCGAAACGAGGCCCACCGCCTGTCGTCCATAGCGTTTTACCCCCATTCCGAACACAATGGGATATGTATCGCAAGCTGATTCGATTGTTACAATCAGTTTCCGTTAAATTTACATTTAAATCACTATATTGAATTTTAAACGTACATTTCAAATTACCGGGGTCACATACTAACTAGAAAAATTCCAGAAAAATATTTTCTAGCTTCGTATTGACGATACGGTCCTAACAAAACTAGTTTCGTCGAATTCTGAGACCGTTGGAAAAATGGCCAATTTCCAGTCGATTAAAATCAACTGAAACTGGTCAAACGCGTTTTCCTTTGCCACGCTCACATATCGATTCGAAAATTTATGAAATTTGGAATCTAGCAATAACTTAACACTGCGGATCCAACAAAAGTGGTTTCGTCGAAATCCGAGGTCGTTTGCAAAATTGCTATTTTTAAGGGCCTTATATATATAAAAATATATATAAATTCCACATCGACTATTTCTAATTTTAAACTGGACATATCTTATCATTTCTACAATGAAATCTCAGTTTGTTAACTTCGTTACAAAGATATAGTTATACAGATTCAAATATTTCTTGTTTCGTTCAATTCTGACTTATATTGAATTCTGTATATTCATTTGAAATTAGAAATCGAATTTTTGAACTACCGCGCCATTTTCAATTCCTTTTATAATTATTTATAAATATTTATATTCTAACGGCGACGCGTATAAATATATACATTGAATTATATTCAAACTAAATTTCTCGTCGATATTATTTAAAATAATCTATTTTAAATATTCAAAATTCGCTAAAATTGCCAAAATAAAAATTTTAAACTGGCCCAGATTTTCGGGTTGTTACAATCTCCCCCACTTAAAACTTTTCGTCCCCGAAAAGGAACAAAGTCGAAAGTGGTTTGATTATTAAGCTCTACATTCGGTCTGGCTTCCCTTCTCTAACTTTTCAGTTTCTGAGAATTTTCAAAATTTCAAAAATTTGGCTAACACCCTAAATTTTCGAAAAATTTCGCCATAACCTCCCCTGCACCGGGAGCATCGGGGAATTTCAAATAGCTTCCCCAGTCCTTCAGATTTCAAAAAGAAAAAGAAAACGCCAAGCGGCTAGCCAATAGGCTCACAAAATCATCATCACCCAAACAAAACAGGAAATTATGTAGTAAACATGTACCTATTTGTCGGGCAAACAAATTTTATTCTCTGGCTCTAGCCTCCTTGCTATGACCTGTTCAAGGTAAGTACATATATGCAAGCAAATGCGACCAATTTTCAATATAGTTCAATATTTGATTCAATTAGGCTAATTGGTTCAAAATTATCAAATAATTAAACAAGCAACACAAACATCAATCAATTAGTGAATTAGAGTTTCAAATTCATAATTTTGATACATATACAAAAATCAAATTTTTGATGCCAAATCACAACAATAGGCCCTATCTAATTTTTGGTTCTCACACCAGTCAATAGGAAATATATAGAAAATCACACTTTCGACACTCGAATATAAATGCTGATGATGATGCACCATCATCAATATCATCTTCGGGCGACTAGAGCGTGATGCTATATCTATCCAGTATATTAAAATTTCAAATACACGTGGATCAGATGTATACGCAAAATCTTTATATACTGGACTGTCCAAATCAATATAAATAAATAATCAACTACGAATAATTGATTTAACTTTTCAAAACAAAAATTTGTTTTCATTTTAAAAATATACTCTTCACACTCGTTCTAGGATACTACTGATCCCATCTCTAACGAGCCATTCTCATTGGATATTGCTAATCCAATATCTGATGAATTCTTTCGTATGTTTCTAATGTGTCTTGTTTTCTGAGCTTTGTAAACCAAAGCTCTGATACCAATTGTAAAGACCCGCAACTTCCCCGTAAAGGAAAGCGTCGGATAGTTCGAGAACAAGCCACAACAGAACGCATATAAAAGAATGTTTCATTGTATATTACAACAATGCATCAGATTACAAGAATATACAGAGTATAAAAGAATATTACACAGAAATATCAGAGATTTAAATTACATTTAAATACATAGCAGCGGAAAATAATACAATACACAACTAGAAGTAGATATACGGATACAAAGCTTTCCGGATATCGTTCCAGCTGTAAACCAGGATCCTGTGAATATAAATCTGCAAAACCAAAACTACTAGCTGCCCGTGTCAAAATAAGGGCACCCAGAGTTTAGGTTAAAACAATAAACTCCAGGTCAGTCATGTGACTGGTGTGAGAACTAAAACAGTTATTAATCTTTATTTTTAAAGCTAGGTAAATCAAGGGACCACGCCGTATAACACGGAACGGGTTTCCTCCCAAGAATACCAGTGCATAAAACAAACAGCGCAATGCTAAATAAAGAAAAATGAAGCTGTTATAAGACCCAGGTCCCATCACACAATGCAACGCAGTCGAGGATAGGGTTTTCCCTTATAACAGCCAAAGAATGCTTGATACGTTTAAAACAAATCATTTGATACTATTATAAGTGCATAGTGTATAAAACACTTCAAATCATAAGTATCAATCATAGGCGGCATGAATGCCCCATACCACTATGTCGCCATATATAGGTTATACAATCAAAATCGCAAAGTCACGTATTTGGAAATTGGGTTTCCATCTATGAACCGAGGCAAAAGATAGTCCTCAACCGATTCGTGACTCTCTAGCCCGAGCCACAGGAACAGCCGCAACTGCCCCTTGGATCGTCAGGGCCGGTCCACACGGAGTGGATTATTATACCTGAACAATACGTCTCCCCACCCTATGGGGTGTAAGTCTGGTCCGTCAGCCGACCAGAATGCATTCGGCCGAAACCGATATAACCGAGGCGCCTCGCAACCGCAACAACCACATAAGTCAAACTCGTCAGGGCGTGAAAAACCACTGACGCCACTTCTAGCTAGAAAGAAACGCAAGTCCTCCCTGAGGTCCGTCTCCCGTTTTTGGTTCATACCGGGTGTGAAACACGCGAGGTAAACGTTACACAAAGCTACGCCACAAAGGCCGTGCTTTGATCATCACCACAAGACTTTGCTTTTCAACAGAAGCCTTGATCATTTGCATCTTAGCATGCCACACAGGCAAACCATCCTATGCAACCGATATCAGTCACACAGAATGAAATCCGGTGTCAGACACACAGTCCATTTACAAGTCCGTTCTGGGTCTGAACGAAACCGGAGGCACCTAGTACCCCGCATATCCATCGATCTCCAAGCACGTCTGGACGATCACTAACTGTTTCCATCTTCTTGGGTGTACAGCCCAATCAAGATCATCAGTTATCACCCAAACGACGTGAAGACCTCCGGTCTTCGACCATCGTCTTCATCTTCGACTTATCGTCGTATCAGTTATTCAGAATGGGATAAACCCGGTCTTTCCGAATAACTCGCGTATATATTATAAAAGTGTTACACAAACACAACATACGCCTCATTCCAACTCATTAGTCATTAACCGTAAATTAATCAAGAGAATAATTCCCCAAATATTAACCCCGAAGGCCGAAACCAACATCAGATCAATATCCAGAAAACCATTCTACTTAGCTAACCGACAGTTAGTTTCTAAATTTCACGTTCAAATCTAATTAAAGATTTAACTATCGCCTGGAGCAAAACTGGTGATACTCCATCCTCGATCTTTTCAATCTAATTAAAGATTCATTAAAACCCCACTTAGTTTTAATCTGTGACTGGGTTAAAGAATCAGTGTCATTTAAAACACGGTTCACGATAAACCCAAAGTCACATCCCATTAATTATCGGGTTAAAGAACAAGTGTTATTTAAAACACTGTTCACGATAAAACCCAAAAATCAATATCCATTCAATTCCAATTAAATATTATTTAATTGGTACACTTCATTAAATCTAAATAAAAAGATTTAATCTTTTCTCAACTGGGTTCAAGAACAGTGTTAGTGAAGACACCATTCACGACAAACCCAAATCACATTCATTAATTATCGGGTTAAAGAACAAGTGTTATTTAAAACACTGTTCACGATAAACCTAAAAATCAATATCAATTCAATTCCAATTAAATATTATTTAATTGGTACACTTCATTAAATCTAAATAAAAAGATTTAATCTTTTCTCAACTGGGTTCAAGAACAGTGTTAGTGAAGACACCATTCACGACAAACCCAAATCCCATTTGATATTCAATATAAGGCTCTGAATAGAAAATATATCGGCTTATATTCAATATCAAATTCTACGATTAACAAATGTCGTATTGGAAATAACGATATAAATATATATCTTTCAAATTTCCGTAACAACATCCGTATAATCACAAATTCCAACATCGAAATATTCCGAAGACAATTTCGATTCAAATCCACTCCAATGCAATCATTGGAAATTTTGGTTATTTTCAAAACCCTTTTCAAATTCAATTTATTTATTTAAAAATAAATAGAATTATAATTCTAGTTCAAAACTAGTTCATTTCGATAAAAATCTATTTTTATCTTTTCAAATAGGGAGTTTTTCATCCCAATTCTTTCTAAATCATTTCTTATGATTTTACACAAATTATTATTATTTTTAATAATTTTATCAAGGCCTGTACAGTCGATTTCCAACAATGGCCATCGAACTGCACTTACAGCGACCTTTTTCGAATTTGATTCGGACGTACCTCCAAATCCAACCGTTAGATTTCAAATTTCTAATATTCGTTAGAAAGCTCTTTTCGATACGAACCCAACGGTTCCGGTTTTAGGAGAATCCGACGGTCGGATCTCCCGTAATATCCGTTTGAAATAAATGGTCGAAATTCACGAACTGCCGCGGCGCGTTCTATTCAGGCCATTATATTATATATATAATATATATAATATATATTTCGTCGATTTCTATTCAAAACGAATTATATAAATAGTTTTAAAATCGTTTCAAAACCTATTTCAATTCAAAGCAAAATTGAATTCTTCTTTATAAATTCGTTTCAAAATTCATTTCTATTCAATTCAAATTTCAATTCAATTTGAATTCATTTCGAAATCGTTTTCAATTCAATTCATTTCGAAATCGTTTTCAATTCAATTCATTTCGAAATCGTTTTCAATTCAATTCATTTCGAAATCGTTTTCAATTCAATTCATTTCGAAATCGTTTTCAATTCAATTCATTTCGAAATCGTTTTCAATTCAATTCATTTCGAAATCGTTTTCAATTCAATTCATTTCGAAATCGTTTTCAATTCAATTCATTTCGAAATCGTTTTCAGTTCAATTCATTTCGAAATCGTTTTCAATCGATATAAATATCGTTCACATCAAAATGGCGTCAATCTAATCATCACGGCTTCACATATTTCTATTTTCAAATATTCTATTTCAAATATTTCTATTATCAAAATCTTTGTTATTATCAAAATATTCTTTATTTTCACGATTGGAATGAGGCCCAATCAACTACCATATAAAGTTAATTATATGGATTTTCATACAACACATGTATATAATAGCAACGATAAATAATCAACCATCAACCAAAGTGCACTACACTGTATAAGCATCAAATATAGATATCTAATGCTTATAACAGCCTGTCAATCAATCGATCGACATATTTAATCAATCAGGATGAGTGAACTTCAAATTTCATCCCAACACCCGTGTGGGGTTTCAAACAATCAAACACATATTTTATTTGTGCAGTTGGGCGATGTGTAAAATTTATCGTCCCAATCAATGTCATTCAAATAGGTGTACATAAACAAACCGTTCGGTTTATAAATGAATATTTTATTTTATTCACTTCACGTTAAAAATTATATTTTTAACGATAAAACATTTTATTTCAACCTATGAATTTCTATTCAATTCATTTACACAATAAAATGATATTTTTATTTTTCTAACATATTTTAGAAAATTTCGGCGGCATAACGGCACGATACTAGAAACGGGACAAGGCCTAGCCTAATCCCCGGTCTAGTGAAGGCCCACGCCATTCACACATCAATCAAATTCACTTTCGTTATGCAAACCACCAAATTTGGAGTAAGAGTCTAACCTAGCCTTACTCCTTCGCCTTATAACGGCGCACGTCTAATCCTAACCAATTTATCGATTCGATTTTTCACATCACAAACCACATTCAAACCAATATCGCAATCAATCACCAAACAATCAAACAAACAAGTCCATGGTCTGTGGACGATTGTGTCGGGTGCTACTAAGCACCGTCTGCATCCTAGTATATATATATATAACTAGAAAAATAAATTGAAAGGTGAGAAATTCTCACATATAGCTATCCTAGCTCCACGGCACTTCTTTGATATAAATCTTCTTCGTTCTCGCCCCTTTTTGTCACCTTCGTTGTCCGCTTTCACTACATATGTAAAAATCACATTTTTAGTTTGCTATTCAATATATAAAAATATGATTTTTACCTTTGCTTTCAACATATAAAAATATGATTTTTACCTTTGCTTTCAACATATAAAAATATGATTTTTACCTTTGCTTTCAACATATAAAAATATGATTTTTACCTTTGCTTTCAACATATAAAAATATGATTTTTACCTTTGCTTTCAACATATAAAAATATGATTTTTACCTTTAACAAAATCCGTTTTCTAGTTTATAAATCATTTTAAAAATCAGTTTTTATATTCTTTTTAAAAATTCAGTTTTAAAATCTTTGAAAAAAAAACAGTTTTTCTCTTTTTAAAAATTTCAGTTTTAAAATCTTTAAAATTTTCAGTTTTACATTCCTAATTAAAAACACAGTTTTAATCTTTATAAACAAATCAGTTTTCACCTCATAAAAAATCAGTTTCCTTTTCGAAATAAAATCAGTTTTTAAATTATGTTAAAATCAGTTTTTTTTAAGACATAAAAATCAGTTTTTTTTTCCTATCATTTAAAAATCGGTTTTCTGTTTTAAATAAAAATAAAAATAAAGTAAATAAATTAAAAACTTACAGCATTTTGAAGAAAAGGGGGGGGGGTGAAACTGTCGTCGGCGGCACTTCAGGAGGGGAGGGGTTCGGCGGCTTCAGCATTGCGTGCGAGGGGGCTTCGGTGGGTTCGTCGAGGGAGGGGGGGGGGGGGGTTTCGGTGGGTTCGTCGAGGGAGGGGGGGGGGGGTTCGGTGGCTTCGTCGAGGGAGGGGGGAGGTTCGGCGATTGGCGGCGGCGCTTCAGGGGGGGGCGGCTGTCGATATCTAGGGTTTTTTTTTTTTTTTTATTTTGATTTCATCTGTTCGAATGAAACAACGGGGGGGGGGGCAGAGGGAATATAGGAGAGAGATTTTTTTTTTATTTTATTTATTTTATCCTAAAGAGTTGACTTTCAATTACGACCTCGAAACGAGGCCCACCGCCTGTCGTCCATAGCGTTTTACCCCCATTCCGAACACAATGGGATATGTATCGCAAGCTGATTCGATTGTTACAATCAGTTTCCGTTAAATTTACATTTAAATCACTATATTGAATTTTAAACGTACATTTCAAATTACCGGGGTCACATACTAACTAGAAAAATTCCAGAAAAATATTTTCTAGCTTCGTATTGACGATACGGTCCTAACAAAACTAGTTTCGTTGAATTCTGAGACCGTTGGAAAAATGGCCAATTTCCAGTCGATTAAAATCAACTGAAACTGGTCAAACGCGTTTTCCTTTGCCACGCTCACATATCGATTCGAAAATTTATGAAATTTGGAATCTAGCAATAACTTAACACTGCGGATCCAACAAAAGTGGTTTCGTCGAAATCCGAGGTCGTTTGCAAAATTGCTATTTTTAAGGGCCTTATATATATAAAAATATATATAAATTCCACAGCGACTATTTCTAATTTTAAACTGGACATATCTTATCATTTCTACAATGAAATCTCAGTTTGTTAACTTCGTTACAAAGATATAGTTATACAGATTCAAATATTTCTTGTTTCGTTCAATTCTGACTTATATTGAATTCTGTATATTCATTTGAAATTAGAAATCGAATTTTCGAACTACCGCGCCATTTTCAATTCCTTTTATAATTATTTATAAATAT
Organism: Allium sativum; assembly: GCA_030737875.1. Taxonomy (NCBI): domain Eukaryota; kingdom Viridiplantae; phylum Streptophyta; class Magnoliopsida; order Asparagales; family Amaryllidaceae; genus Allium; species Allium sativum. The sequence continues at coordinate 24,475 of JASFAX010000408.1, forward strand.
TTATATTCTAACGACGACGCGTATAAATATATACGTCGAATTATATTCAAACTAAATTTCTCGTCGATATTATTTAAAATAATCTATTTTAAATATTCAAAATTCGCTAAAATTGCCAAAATAAAAATTTTAAACTGGCCCAGATTTTCGGGTTGTTACACCAATCTCCACCTCTTCCATTTCTCTATCGCCCTATACCCACAACGCAGCACTCTATACCTCCTAGCAATTTCCGTCGCATTGCCTCCGACGCAAGCTACAGGAATCATTGACAATATTTATTTCGATAAAATCCCCAAAATCCAAACTACATACTAAATCACCTCCCGAATCCATATCTGAACTCGAATTCATCAATCTTTACTTAAACCTCACCATATATCGAACCCTAGGTCGATCTGTATATTTTAGCAGTGGACAAACAGGCGTCGAACCCCCTAAGGCTTATACTAAGTTGAAGAGTACATCAGTAGTGGTCTAAATATATGAGGATTTGGTTTTATAGATTTTTGTATGAATTACTTATGATTTTTGAGGATCGATATTATACGTTTTCTTTTGTTTACTAGAGGCGCGACTTTTCCTTGACTAGAGAATGAAAATGAAATTAGGTTAGAAAAATAGTGGCATATTTATAGAGAGAAAATATTATTTTTATATTCAATATTTTATTTATTTTTAATCAAACGCTATTTATATTTATTATTAAAAATCCCTGTGATCGCACATGATACCCAAAAATCACGAAAATAGACACGTAGCTATAGTTCAACATTACGGATCCAACGAAACTTGTTTCATCGAATTCTGAATCCGTTTGCTCACACAGCATATTTCTAAAGCCAAATTATTGACTGTTTTTCACATTAAAATACCGTACGGCCACATACTGACTCCAAAAATCTCGAAAATTGAAATCTAACAATAATTTGACATTACGGATCCAACAAAATTAGTTTCATCGAAAACGGAGTTCGTTTGCAAAACTGGCTATTTTTAAAGCTCTAAATAAATCCTTTTTATATATTTATATATTTAAAAATAATTAAATTAAATATTTATAAACAAATATTATCGTATATATTCACACTAGAATATCATACAACTCCCAAAATAAATATATATGGTGTTATAAATCGATATTTCAAATCCGGGTCAAATAAGTATTAATTTGTATTAAAAATCCATTTAAAATAAAAATTAATTATAAAGGAATTACATAGCGAATGTTTGAAAATTTGATTTGGACATAAATCAAAATCTACGCGACAAAATATCGATTTTTCTCTTCCATTAGAAAAATATACTTCACCAGCTCCGAACATTTCTTGTTTCACAGAAATCCGATTTAAAATGGATTTTGTATATTCAATTGAAGTTCGAATTGCCAAATTACGAACTGCAGCGCCATGTTGAGCTCGATTATAATTATAATATAATTATACGTTCAAACTTCGTTTAAATATTATATTCGTTATATAATTCAATTCTAAACTGAATTAAATATTATAAATAATCCAATTCACATAATATCGTCAATTCACTATTTCCGACTATTTCAGAAATAAATATATTATTCTATTATTTATATTAATTAAATATTCACTATTATTTAATTCTGGTCACTTTAAATTACCAAACCATTATTTAAATAATTAAATAAATTATCTATTATCTATTAAAAAATACGGGTCGTTACAATCTTTCCACCTTAAAATAATTTCGTCCTCGAAATTGCTAAGATAGAAAACAAACCCAACTAACTAGATAAACATTATTTGTTTAATTCTTAACTTCTGTTTCAATGAACCAATTTAATTTCAATTAAATAATTATTTATTCCTACTAACGAAAATTTTCAAAAATCCTGGAAATTTTCTAACACCTTAACTTTTCGAAAAATTTCGCCAGCACCTCCTTTGTACTGGTCAATAACTCAAAATCAAACTCGCCTCTCTAGGCCTTCTTCAACCCAAAAGAAAATCAAACAGCCAAGCGGCTTGCCAATTCGGCTCATCAAAATCTCAAACCCATATATAAATAAATTTGTACCTTTTTGTCGGGCATTTCATAATATCCTTCTCATCTGCTACCAACTCAACATATATCAATGTCATCCAATCAAACTCAAATCACTTTTATCTCCAATACAACCATTCGCTTATCCAAGCCAATTTCCATTCCCAATCTCAAGTACCATTCTTGATTTCAATTTCTATTTAATTTTTTTTTATTTCAAACAATCTTTACCTGGGAGTTTCAAATAGCTTAGCTTTTCCAAAAATCAAATATCCTTTTCTGGAATTTCAAAACAACTTTTTTTTAAAACAATTCAAAAACTATCTTTTTGGTAGTAATATGTCACTTACAACACGAAAATGAACACCGATGATGTCATGATCATCATTGGAATCTATTTCCAGCTATCAAAGTGAGTTCAATACTATATCACTTTCAAAACCATATCTAAACATTTCCATTTGAAATCATTTTCAAATTATCATTCACAATGCTTGTAAACAATTTAAATCTCCCAGGATTTTAAAATTCTCATATACTTAATTCAATCCCATTTACAAACACTTCTCCAACTTTTAATTCCAATTCTGATTCTAAATTCAGATTTAATTTATCTTATTTCATATATTATATTCATATGAATTCTGATTAGTTATTTACATAACCATTCCAATTATAATCTTATTCGATTATAATTACAACCAACACATCCAATATACTAAAATTTCAATATATATTCACTTTTATATCAAAATATACTTTGGGTAAAATTATTTCATTTACCCTCTTTTCAAAACATACTGTGTCGGTCCATCGTATTCAAGTGTTTACAAACCCCTACCGATACAGTGGATCAAACTGATCGACCATAACTCATAAAGAACTCAACCAATAATTCTCCACAATATAAAACCATTTTTATATCAAAAAACCAATATGCACTCATCTATACACTCAAACTCAATCTAGGGTATTACTAACCCCATCTCTATTGAGTCACGCCGCAGAGCCAAGGTAATCACTTAACCTTAAGCTCTGATACCAACTGTAGTGTCCTGAAATTCCCATACCATTTGAGCTGACCAAAAATCACCAGTCCAACCCAAATTGCACTGGAAACCAGAAAACTAATAGAAAGAAAATAGTGGGTGAGGATAGATAAGATAGAAACTTAGAATATAAGAAGAAGAAGAACATACAACATCAGAGTAAACACAAATCTCACAGCGGAACGAACAACATATAATAGATAACATATCTTTGAAATAAAATCAATATATGTATACAGTAACATTATCAGAGTACAACACTTACATCACAGCGAAAATAAACAATAGCTTTAAAAACGCTGCTGAAGCCTCCAGCTCCTTCTAGTTTATCTGTAAAAACTTGACTACTTGACTGCCCGTACAAAATTGGGCACCCAAGAGTTTAGGGAAAACAAAACAAAATAAACTCTGGGCCAGTCATGTGAATGGTGTGAGTAAACTCAAATCATTGATTTAACTTTCAAAAATCCTTTTGAACCAAAGGATAATCGTAAGACCGATCCACACATAAACACGGATGGTTTTTACCTTACGATAACCCAAATATTTTTCTAAAACAATACTTGTCTGGTATTATAATAATGTCTAGATCAAGTAAATAGAAATCTAGCAGAAACGCTTTCATCTCACGTACTACATATATAAGATACAATCAAAACCGCGGGCTCTTATTGGGGAATGGATTCTAACTATGACAAGTTATGGATCCACCTCACAATCAGTGTACTCTAGAATCGATAGACTGGAGTTCAACAAGAACATCTGGCAACTCGGCCACACATGACCGGCCATTCATTTCGCTTGAATGTTCCGAATATATTATCACCTTACGGTTGGTATACCAACATAACCGTTCCCATGAGATACAGAATTGAAATAAGTAACATATATGAATATTCTTTAGATGGTGACAATATACCCTACTTGGGTGTGACCACTTAGCCATGCTGCCTGCTCGATCTCTTTCATTTCCCAGTTGATGAGGCTTGAGGTCATAACGTATCTTTTAACAGATCAATCCTTCATTTACTTTGAATGCCACATGGTCATACCCGTCAAATCACAAATTGATTCCCCCAAAAATACCACGGGTGTAAGCTAAGAGAAACAAATTCCTCCGCCACCAACGTAAATACGTTTGAAACGATCAACTTACGCGATCTACCAGATATACTCTGTCAGACATTCGTCCATTCAAGTTGTCATGGGATTGGACAATCCGAAGGCACTATTCTGTAAACAGGACAGCTCTTGCATAACTCCATCTTCAATTATCTTCATCATATTTGTTTCGCAACACTAATGCCATACGGAGTGGTTTTCAGATAACATATTTGATCCCGGTCTCTCCGTATTGACAATGGAAATGGTCAAAAACTTTGATAGTCGGTGATTTAACTATCAAAGGAAAACATGTGTGCAAACAACGATATTATTTCTAGATGGAAATTTTATCGATCAATCATCAATCAACATTTATTCATTTCCCCATTTCTCGTTCCATATATTCATCAAATCCTTATTTTCTAATTTAGAAAATATAAGTTATTAACTTTGGAAAACGTTTCCATTTCTAATTCACGCATCACTATCTTTTCACATATATCAGTCTCTAACTGTAAACTAGTAAGAGAACAACCCCCTACATATTAACCCCGAAGGCCGAAACCATCATCAAATCGATACCCGGGAAGTCATTCAATTCAACTAATTTCCAGTTAGTTCTAATTTCAGTAATTCCATTTAAATTCCTAATTCAAACCCCAAATTCCTTTATAATATTTTATTTGCAAAATATTTACTTTAAATCAATATCATGTTACACCCATGTGCGAAGCACGGGTCTAAACCTTCCTAATATAAAATTCTCTTTTTATAAAACTCTATTCATTTTCCAAATGTTTCCCTTTTATAATTCTATTTACTTTCTAAATCAATATTTTTTTATAATTCTATTTATTTTAGAAATATTTCCTTTTATAAAATTCTATTTATTTTATATAAATCCTTTTATATAATTCTATTCGTTTTCCAATATTATATTTTCCAATATTTCTTTTTCAAATATTACCTTTTCTATTCAATATCCACTTTGAAATTCCTTTTTATAAAATCATTTGTTTTTATATAAATATGTTTTATTTTCAACATACACATTGAAAATTCCCATTTTAAATTCCAGCATTATATATGGTATATAAAATACCAAATAACAATGATCGATATCATTCAACACACATAATCAACCACATATTATATATCACATCATATATTACAATATATGAAAAACAGTAAAATAAATGTTGAGGAATCCATCCGACCTGTTTTCCCTGCATCCACAGATGTTAAACAATATAATAACATTGATTTCATTTTGATATGAAATATTCTAATAAACAGAATCAACATTTGATTAACGATTTATATATATATATATCGTTATCTATAATTTCAACCAATACATCAGCAATTTAACCAACCAATCAACACACAGCAATCAGTTATCATTTATCATTACTAGATTATATTTAAAAAAATATAAACTGTACAGAGTTAGTCAGATTTACTCACATTGAAAAGTTATCGTTGAATAACGATTAACTATCTTTAATTCAGATGGACAATTTATTTTGCAGTAAATTGTAATGAGCTCTGATTCTCTCCCAATCAGTTCCATTGTGTAAGCTTTGTCCGTACGATCCCAACGGATCTTGTTTTGCTAAATTTGGTTAACGTATGATAAAGTTATATAATTTAGAAGTTTGTATACAATTCGAATTAAAATTTAACTATATATATACACTTCTATATGGGCCTTTACCGTTTCAAAAAGCCAAACGACCCATCGTGAAAACCCAACCCGCTCTCCCATCTTCCTCCTTCACATTTACGACTCCAGGAGACCAATTCCCCCTCCATTAACCAACTTCGACCACCCTATTCTCCCTCCCCATAGCACGGAATCCACCACAATCTTCACCAATCTCCACCTGTTCCATTTCTCTATCGCCATATACCCACAACGCAGCACTCGATACCGCCTGGCAATTTCCGTCGCATTACCTGAGACAACCCGAACTTCCCCGTGAAGGAAAGAACGGATATAATTGAGGACAAGACAAAATAGAACGCAGACGGAAGAACATTTCATCGTTATTACAACAATTCCATCAGATACAAGAATATATAGAATATAAATGAATAAATTACATTCAACAAATATCAGAGATTTAAATTACATTTAAATACATCGCAGCGAAAAATAATACAAAAGCACAACTGGAAGTAATGCACGGATACAGAGCTTTCTGAGCATCGATCCAGCTGTAAATCAGGATCCTGTGAATATAAATTTGCAAAACCAAACTACTAGATGCCCGTGTGGAAAATAAGGGCACCCAGAGTTTAGGTTAAAACAATAAACTCCAGGTCAGTCATGTGATTGGTGTGAGAACTAAAACAGTTATTAATCTTTATTTTTAAAGTTAGGTAAATCAAGGGACCACGCCGTATAACACGGAACGGGTTTCCTCCCAAGAATACCAGTGCATAAAACAAACAGCGCAATGCTAAATAAAGAAAAATGAAGCTGTTATAAGACCTAGGTCCCATCACACAATGCAACGCAAGCCGGAGGATAGGGTTTTTACCTTATAACAGCCAAAGCATGCTTGATACGTTTAAACCACATTATTTGATACTATTATAAGGGTATAGTGTCAAAACAATTTCAATCATAAATATCAATCATAGGCGGCATGAATGACCCATACCACTATGTCGCCATACTAGGTTCTACAAATAAAACCGAAACACACGTATTGGAAATTGGATTCCATCATGAGTCGAGGCAAGGGGCAAGCTCCTCTCCGATTCGAGACACTCTAGCAAATGCCTCCGGACCCCACTATGATCCTTTGGAACCTCCAAGGCCGATCCTCTCTTACTTTTGAGGATTGGCAATTCCTGAACACATGTTTCCCGGTCCTTATAGACCTATATCCGAGGCGCCTCGTATCTAACAACCACACAGGTGAAAAATATATAAATGTCAGGGCTGGTAGGTCACTGACACCACCATAGCTAGAAAGAAACGTCGTGCACTCCTTGGGTCCGTATCCCGTTTTTGACTCATACCGAGGTGTGAGGCTCGCGAATTCACGTTACACACAAAGCTACGCCACACAGGCCGTGCTTTGATCATCAACCACAAGACTTTGCTTTTCAACAGAAGCCCTGATCAATTGCCACTTACGCGTGCCACACTGGCAATTCACTCCATGCGACTGATGTCCATCGATATACAACCTTTAAGCTCGTATGTCTCAGAGAAGGGCGTTAAGCAAGAGAATAAATTCTCCACCGCCAAACAGATGTATATTTAATAGAGATCAATCAACACAGAATAAAATCCAATGTCAGACACACAATCCATTTACAAGTTGGCTCTGGGTCTGAACGAAACCGGAGGCACTTTCCTCGCATATCCATCCATCTCCAAGTACGTCTGGACGATCACCAACTGTTTCCCTCATCTTGGGTGTACAGCCAAATCGAGATCATCAGTAATCACCCAAACGATGTGAAGACTTCCGGTCTTCAACCACCGTCTTCATCTTCGACATCTCGTCGAATCGGTTATTCAGAATGGGTAGAAACCCAGCCTTTCTGAATAACCCATGTATATAATAAACAAATGTTACACAAACACACAAACGCCTCATTCCAATTCAGAATATTCTTTTATTCACATAATCACATTCTTAGGGAAAGGTTCCCATTAATTTTATCCAAGATAAATTCTTCTAAATTTATTCTTTAATCTTCCTTTGGATATCATTTCAAACTAGTCGGGATTAGCGAACCACACCGAAGTAATTATTTGTTTTATTCCCCAATCCCAACCTATTCATCCCATGGAGCAAAACTGGTAATACTCCATATCTAACACCACAGTACTATCGGAAAAATTAATTACCATTTCACGTCTAAATCTAATTAAAGATTTAATTATCGCTTTGGAGCAAAACTGGTGGTACTCCATTCTCGATCACCTTTCAGATTTGATAATTTAAATTATCAATTCACATTTCAATCTAATTAAAGATTCATTAAAACTCCACTTAGTTTTAATCTTCTCAAAAATCTATATTCTGCCTTTAACTGGGATGAAGAAAAACGTGGGTACTAGAGTTCGCTTCCGCTGTGGGGAATCGAATCATATAGCAAGTGATTGTAGAAATGGTCTGAGATGCTTTAAATGTGGTGGAATTGGGCATAGAAAGTCAAGTTGTTCAATGAGTTTTACTGGAAAATCGGTGTGGGAACTGATGCACTTTAACTGTTTGAGAATTTGTCTGATTATAATTAAGCTTCTAGATTTGCTCGCTCTGGACTCTTTGGGCTGTTTAAATGAAGGTGCCTACCTATTGTTGTTGTTGGGATGGAACTTAGAAGGGATGGTGGATGGAATCTTATGGAATAAGAAGGTTGAAAAAGAGAAGGTTTATCCTCCATTGCCAATGTCGCTGAAAAGAAAAGAACATGCTTTTGCGTTCAGTTTAAATCTGGTTAAGCTACGGAGATTGTTCTCTGATCAGCATACGAGCAACAATATGATGGCAGTTAGGTTGTTGGATAGAATACTAGACCACTTCGATGCTTTAAATTCTGCCATTATAAGAGAAAACAGAGATATGGAGCGACACTCTGTTGCTGTTTGTGAATTTCCAAGACAGGGTGGGTTGGTGAATAATCTCAAGACAGGGGAGGTTATGGGCACGAATGCAAAAACTGTAGCGAAAGAGGTGATCTGTTTTGGAAGGGAAATGTTGAACGATATTGATTTGCGATGGACTTTGTTTTGTGATCCTATGATGTTTGACCCGGCTGTAATGAAATGTATGGGACTCAGGAATGATACATGGATTGATGAGGATAGTAATGGTGACAAGCTTGACAAGGGTAGTGAAGTGATGATAGACGTGGATGAAATTGACATGGGCGAAGTGGGTCAAGAGGGAGAATTGATGAGGGAGTCTAATTGCGTTACAGAGAAAGCTAAGGGAACTATACTATATGATCCATATGTTCAGTCTTGCATGAATATCAGTGAAGGTACTGGGTTAAAGGAGAGTTTGTATGAGGGGACTGTAGATGTGATGACTGGGTTGGAGGAGGAGGATGGGTGCGGTCATACTGTTGGTGGCATTGAGATGGATCGTAAGTCTGGCGAGACGGTGGTAGCTGACTGGTTCGTGGCGGAGGATGTGAATCTATCTAATAGTTTCAATCCATTGGTGGATATTGCTATTGAATCGGTTTTAAGAACTGAGGAGGTAGAAGAGCCATCATTGGAAGCTACTGAAAGTGGTGGTTTGGTAGCTTCATACCATAAGGTCAAAAGGTCAAGCTTTACCTTCCATGACGTTCTGTTAAATGAAGAGCAGTCAAAGTCTTCTGGTGGCGGAAATGGCAGGTTGGAAGGGATTGGTTGGATAGGTCAAAATAAGGTAACGTTGGGCAGAAGGATGGTGGAAGAGGGTTTGAGTGGTGATGATTGTTTAGTTTCCAGTTCATTTGACATTGGTAGGATGGTGGTAGAGGGTTTGAGTGGCGATGTTTGTTTAGTTTCCAGTGCATTCGACATTGGTAGTTCAGCAACGGTGGGTAATGTATGTGCGAGACCGATTTCTAGTCTGGACTATTCAGCGACAGTAGTCATTTTTTCATGGGTCAAGAATTTATGTTCGGTGGTGTTGAGTGATTCGAATGTGAAGTTTATATCCTTACACTTGAGGCCGAGCTGTAGTATCATTACACTTGATTCGAATGAGAGGAATTTATGTTCAGCGACTATTCCAGGAGGTGATTTTGGATGCTCAAGTAGTGATGACTTGATGGGGTCGAATGGGGATGTTTTTCACAGTGGACAGTTATCTTCTTGTTCGTCTACGAGAAGGAGGCGTAGGAGAGTAGTCCCAAGTTCGGGATTGATTCGTCGCAGTGCGAGAATCAGATCCATTTCCTCTTCTTTTTCAGGTAGGTCCCCGAGATCGAATACTAGTGATAGTATTTCGGATTTGGGCTCAGGTATGACTTCTGTTTATGGTGGTGTTTATTCACCTTATGCACTGAGTAGTCTGTCGACTGGCCAGTTGTTTCAGCTTGTCAATGACACAGCCTTTATTTTTTCTGATATTGAGTTAGATACTGACTACATTAGGAGTAGGGAATTAGAGAGTGTTTCCTCTTTGAGTAGATGAGGATTGTTAGTTGGAATGTCAGGGGTCTAAATGATCCTAAAAAATGTGCAAAAATTAGGACTTTCTTTAGTGATTATCACATTGATATTGTATTGCTTCAAGAGACAAAAATTTAATGCCCTGATTTTAATTTTTATGTTAGATTAGGTGGTTCCCTTTTTCGTAATTGGGCATGTTTACCGTCAATCGGTACGGCAGGGGGACTCATGATTGGTTGGAAAGACAACCAATTTAGACTTGTAAATGAGTTTCCTAATTTACATTCTTTACACGTTATTTTGGCATCTCTTACTGATAATTCTTCATTGGGTATCACTAATGTATATGGCCCTCACACAAAGATTGAGAGGAGAATATTATGGGAGGAATGTTCAAATTTCAGGATTCTTTCCCCAAATCTTTGGATTGTGGGGGGGGGGATTTCAATGTCAACAGGTTTCTAGGTGAGAGATCACCTAGTGAAGGTGATTTCTCTAATATGAGGAATTCAATGACTTCATCTTAGATAATAATTTAATAGAGATTTCTTTGGGTAATAGATTGTTCACTTGGTCGAATGTTCGTGATAGTTCTTCTTTTGCTTTACTAGATAGATTTTTTATTAGCTCTGAGGTAGAGGATAGATATTCGATTTGTAGAGTTAAGGGCTTACCTTTTTTACATTCTGATCACTGTCCTATCATTCTTACGTGTGATTCGGATATCTCTATTAGTAGTAGTTTTAAATTCGAGAAGATGTGGTTGCTTGATTCTAGTTTCTCTAATCTTGTTTCTGTAAAATGGAAATCCTTGTTTTACTTTAATAGAATATATAATGGCAATAGTGCGAAGACTTTTGTTGCTAAGTTAGGTAAGTTAAGATTTTTTCTTAAGCGATGGAATAAATTTGTCTTTGGTAGTGTAAGAATTAAGAAGAATAAGATTATGTGTGGGTTGTTAGATTTAGATAAAATTAGTGAGTCGAGGATCCTAAATGCTAATGAGAAGGACAAATATTGTAACCTTAGACAAGATCTCAAACTGATTTTAGAAAAAGAAGAGGTTATGTGGAGGCAAAGATCTCGGATACAATGGATTAAGGAAGGTGATAAAAACACAATTTTTTTTCACAGTGTGGCGAATCAAAGGAGACGCGATAATAGGATTCATTATATTATTGTTAATGATGTGGAATTGACTTTACAAAAGGATTTAAATGAAGCTTTCACTAGTTACTATAAACAGATTTTTGGTTCTAAGTTTAAGAGAAGAACAAATGTTAGATGGAATGATTTATATCCTTATGATACCAGGATTAATCTTGATAGTTTAGATGAACCTTTTACTGAGCAGGAGATTTGGAAAGCAATTAGTGATATGCCTAGTGACAAAGCTTCTGCGCCTGATGATTTTTCCGTTAATTTTTATAAAAACTTTTGGGAAGTATTAAAGTCTGATATTATTGATTTATTTAATGAATTTTATAGTGCTGAATTGCGTTTAGGTTGTTTTAATTTTGCAAACGTCATCCTTATTCATAAGAGAGAGGGAGCCAATTCCCTAAAGGATTTTAGGACTATCTCTCTTATAAATGTTTCTGTTAAGGTCATTTCAAAAGTCTTAGTGAATAGACTTAGTAGTAAGATGAACGACCTTATCGATTGCTCCCAAACCGCTTTTATTAAAGGCAGAAATATAGTGGATAGAGTGGCAGCGGTGCAGGAATACATTAATGTCTGCTGTAAGAATAATATATCATGTGCCATTTTGAAGTTAGACTTTGAGAAGGCATTTGATTCAATTGATTGGGATTTTATATGTGAATTATGTCTCGCTAGGGGGTTTAGTATTAGATGGACTAATTGGATCTTGTTGTTGCTTAGGTCTGGTTGTTCTAACATTGTTGTGAATGGGGTAATGGGTAAGAAGATACAATCTAAGAGGGGACTTAGACAAGGTGACCCCTTATTGCCTTTTCTGTTTAACCTAGCAGTTGATGTCTTCTCTAGAATTATTAAGAGAGCCGGGAGATTAGGTGTCCTAGCTAGTGTTGGAAATGAGGAATATAATAATGAATTATCGATACTTCAATTTGCAGATGATACATTATTATTTTCTTCCCATCTACCTGAGCATATTATTGCTCTAAAATTTATTCTTTACTGCTTTGAGATGTTATCTGGTCTTAGAATAAATTTTGATAAAAGTGTCGTGATGGTCCTTAATGATTTTAACAATGTTGAGACTTTGGTAGCTAGCACTTTGAACTGTTCGATTATGAAATTTCCTTTTGATTATTTAGGTTTTAAGATAAGACCTTCGAAGCTTAAGAAGGAAGATTGGATTGTCATCATTGATAAGATTAGTAATAGACTATCTAGCTCGAACAATAGGTTCCTATCTAGAGCAGGAAGATTAGTTCTAGTCAATTCGGTTCTATCGGCTATACCCTCTTATTGGATGGCAGTTCATAGATTTCCTAAATGGGTCATTGAGAAGATTGATAGGGTTAGGCGGAATTATCTTTGGAATGGTGATTCTAGTTGTAGAGGTTATAAATGTCTAGTTAATTGGGACATATGTTGTAAATCTAAGATAGAGGGGGTCTGGGGATCATAAATTTACATAATTTTAACTCTGCTTTGCTCGCTAAATGGTTATGGAAATATAGATGTCCAGAAGTGAAGGCTTCTTGGAAGTCTATCGTTTCCAAATCTTATTATTCAAGAGGAGAATTTTTTATAGAAAATAGTGGTGGTTGGGAAAATAGACTATCTCACTTTTGGAAGTCTATTTTGAATTGTTTTGACTTTTTTAACTTAGGATGCAAAGTGTTAGTTCATTCAGGAAACCTTACTTATTTTTGGCATGATGCTTGGATATCTATAGTGCCGTTAAAAATTGAATTTAGAAAGCTTTTTAACATTAGTAGATTTAAGAATGCTTTAATTAAGGATGTTTACAAAGCAGATTCAGATCCTTCGTGGGAGTTTTCCTTCGATAATATTTTAGAGGAAGATTTATTAAGACAATTGGCCTTACTTAAAGCTAAGTTAGCATTGTACCACTTGGATGAGAATGGTGATTCTATTAGCTGGGGTATAGATAAGAGTTTAGTTTACACTGTTAATTCTATGTATAGTTTTATTAATTTTTCTGGTATTTCATTATATCCCTTTAAATTGCTATGGAAATCTAATTCTACACCTAAAGCAAAGTTCCTAATGTGGTTGATCATCCATAAGAAGTTTAATACGATTGAGCTGTTAAAAAGAAAGAATGTTATTTTTGATGTAAAATGTTGTTTTTGTAATACTGGTGAGGAGGATGTAGATCATTTATTTTTCTCTTGTTATTTTACCTTTTCTATTTTCAATATGATTATTAGGATTTTTACTTTTGATTGTTTTAATTCCTTTAGCAGTTGTATCGATTATTGGAATTGGCATAGATTACGATACAATTCCAGACAGAAATACATATTGGATTCTTTAGTAATATTCATAAGTTGGTTCATTTGGGTTGAGAGGAACCAGAAAATCTTTCATTCAACCTCTGTACCTAAGGATAATTTAATCATCAACATAGTAAATTTCTGTCTGTTTTGGATGTCAAATTCGCACTATAAACTATTTGGTGAATTGCAATTTGGGTGTTTTCTGTTTAAGGTTAGATTAAACCTGAGTCTATTCATTCGTATTAATAGCTATTTTAGATGTAATAGACCTCGTCTGGTTACTTGGGTTGACACTTACCTCTTGCTTGGTTGTTTTTTTATGCCCTTCTCTTTATACATGTATATATGGATATATGTCTATATATATATAGGCATATACTCATATATATGTGTAAATTATTGATAATTTTGTTTCAGTTTTTAAGATTACAGGTTGTAGATGAAACTATGGAGCTCTTGGGTTTGCTATTTGGATTGATCATTTTTGAATTGCTTTGTATATATTGGAGTATTAGGAGTAGAGGTGTTTGTATTTTTTGGTAATTTGTTACACCTCTTGTTTATGCACATAGTTTGTATATGTATGGGAATAGATATACTTCTTATCGGGTGGTGGCCTTGCCGGAATTCGATAATGAAGTATGATGGGTGGTGGCCTTGCCGGAACTCATCTATCTATTATCCCTTACATTACTATGTGAGACTCCCGTTTTGGGTCTGTATTTGGATATTTGTATCACTTTATTTTTTATTATATATATGTGTGCTCTCTTCCATTTGGAATATCACACATCTTTTGCTCAAAAAAAAACTGGGTTGAAGAACCAATGTCATATAAAACACGATTCACGATAAACCCAAATCACATTTGATATTAAATACAAGGCTCTGAATAGAAAATATACCGGCTTATATTCAATATCAAATTCTTAAACCAACAAATATCGTATTGGAAATAATGATATCAAATATATCTTTCAAATTCCATAACAATATCTGTATAATCACGAAATCCGACATCAAAATGTTCCGAAGATAATTTCGATTCAACTCCAGTCCAATCCACGTATTGGGAATATTGATTATTTTTAAAATCACTTTCAAATTCAATTTATTTATTTCAAAATAAATTGATTTTAATTCTAGTTCAAAACTAGTTCATTTCGATAAAAATCTATTTTTATCCTTTCAAATGTGGAATTTTTCATCCCAGTTCTTTCTAACTCATATATTATGATTTTACACAAATTATTGATATTTTTAAAAAATTATCAAGGCCCGTACAGTCGATTTCCATCAACGGCCATCGAACTGCACTTACAACGACCTTTTTCAAATTTGATTTGGATATAATTCCAAATCCAACCGTTAGATTTCAAATTTCTAATATTCATTCGAAATCTCTTTTCGATACGAACCCAACGGTTCCGGTTTTAGGAGAATCCGACGGTCAGATCTCCCACAACGTCAATTCGAAGTCAATGGTCGAAATTCGCAAACTGCGCGGCGCGGCGCGTTCTATTCAGGCCATTATATATATATATATATATATATATTTCGTCGATTTCCTTTTTAAAACGTATTTTATAAATCGTTCTAAATTCATTTCAAAAACAATTTCAACTTCATCTTCAATTTCAAATCGATTTGATTTCAATTCGAATTCATTTCAATTTTATTTAATTCAAATTCAAATTCGTTTCAATTCAATTTCTAATTCGTTCTATTCAATTCAATTTCTAATTTGTTCTATTTAGTTCAATTCGCCAATTCAAATTGATTTCTATTCAATTTCAGTTCGTTTTAAATTTCATTCAAAACGATTTCAATTCGTTTTTAATTCAATTTCAATTTAATTCAATTTGAATTCATTTCTATTCAGTTCGAATTCAAATTCACTTTCTATTCAATTCGAATCGAATTCATTTTCTATTCGATTCGAATTCATTTCAAATTGATTCAACAAAAATTCAATTTGAATTTTAATCTAATTTAATTTGAATTTCATTTCAAAATATTAAATTTTGAAATCACTTTTCAATATTCATTATAAAACGAATAAAACCGATATAAATATCGTTCGCGTCAAAATAACGCATCTCTAATCAACACGGCTTTATATTTTTCAAAAACTTCGTCATTCTATTCAACAAATGAATATTTATTCTATTCAACACATGAATCTATATTTCTTTCAACACATGACTAATCTCAACACATGAGTACTGTCAACACATCACTATTTTCGTTATGTAAAATATTTTATAAAATTATGGTACCTATCGTTTGATTTTTAAATCAGACTCCACCGTGAAGTAGTTCTAATTTTAAATATGATGAAGATGTAAATTTTATTATTAAAATATTTTACTCAACACACGAATATTTTCAACACATGAATTTTCTTTTATAATATTCATTATTTTCCCGATTGGAATGAGGACAATCAATCACCATATAATGTTAATTATATGGATTCCATACAACACATGTATATAATAGCAATGACAAACAATCAACCATCATCCAAAGTGCACCACACAACTGCATCAGCATCAAATATAGATAATCAACGCTTACACAATCTGTCGACCAATCGATCGATATACAATTAAATAATTGGGATTAGTGTACCCAAATATCATCCCAACACCCGTGTGGGGTTTCAAATCAACAAACACAGATTCTTATTTGTGCAGTTGGGCGATGTGTAAAATTTATCGATCCAATCAATATCAGTCAAATTAGTGTATATAAATAAATCGGCCGATTTGTTTATAAATATTCATTTATTCACATTCACGTTAAAGATTGTATTTTTAACGATAATTAATTTATTTCAACCATCTACAATTTATTATCGATTTCACATCAACATCATAAACAATTTTCACAACACATCAATCAAACAAACAAGTGTAATGACCCGGATTTTTAGCCAGTTAATATTAAGTATTTAAATTTATTTTAATTATTTAATTAGAATAATAAGTTGATTTTTATATTGAATTTATCAATTTAATAATCGGTATATGAATAATTATCTAGTATATTTAATTAGCATATTATGGAAACGATAAATAATTGGATTCAGAATTCAAAACTGAATCTAAAAGATTCAAATGGCTAATATAAATTATATATTGAATTATAACGATAGTTATCGATAATTTAAATTGTTTGAAACCATTTATATTTTAAATTGAATTTAATTTAAATCGTTAATTTAAATTGTTATTTCCTCCATTTAGTCGAATTAAATTACAGAGTCGGTTCCGTGAATTTTAAAATAACACCATAATCTGAAGACGTAAATCGCTACGTTAAAATAGCAGTTCGGGTACCACGAGATATTTTACGTTAATTAATTTAAAACAAAATCTAGTCAAATCTGATTAATATCAGCCACCCGACGTTTGCAGAAGCCGACCTATATTCAAAATAACACCATGTGAACGCACAGACCTATGATCTCCTCGAGCTGAAATTACTGTCTTCTTCCTTTGATGTCTAGGAAACCAGTGTTTAATAGCAATTGTACGATGGTCCCCTTTCTCACTTATATAAATGGAACCCATCGCCTTTGTTTTCCTATTTCTGAAGCTTATTCGAGTATCTACCTTCCTCCTTTTCGTTATTCCACTTTCTGTTTCCAGGCAAACCAAACCGCAAAACCAAATTAGGAAATCGCGAACTCGAATCGCGATAAACCCTGGATCCTCCTGACGCACGACAATAGGATGGGGTCGCGATTCAGAGCAAGGAGCTCGATTTGGGCTCCAGAACGCGATCGCAACTGAACGTCTCGACTTCGGTTTTTGGCTTCGGGGAAGGAAGAGCATCTAATGTTGTTGTGTATGGATGCTGCGATACTAGGAGGGAGATCGACGTTGGGTTGTTGCATCTGGTGGAGTGCGATGTCTGAGGGGATTTCAATTTCTGGAAGGGCGGAGCTGTATTGGAGTTGCGCGCGAATGGAGATGACGGTTAGGGCGGGGCTGCGATGACCTACAGGGGAAACTTCAGTGATGATGGCGTACTGGAGCTCGGTAATGGTTTTGGTGGGATTCGAGTTTGTGGAACTTGAATGGGATGATGATGGGGCAGGAGCGATGGAAGAGGGAAGCTGCCAGTAAGGTGTTCGATCAAAGGCCATAATGGATGACCGCTGTTTTGAAGCTAATTCAAGTGGAAATGGATCAACGACTTTTGATTCGCTTTGTAATTAATCAAGGACAGCAAGGTATACGTTTTATGGATTTTAAATTACGTAGAACTAATTTATTTACTATCATAGTTAATTTAAAATAAATAGAGTTTAATCGATAAATTAAATTAAATAACTATAGGTGATAAATTCATTTGAGACAAGTAGATGCGTAGTCGAGATGTGGAAATATCAACTGGGTATTCAACGCAAATGAAATCAGGTGAGTAAATCTCACTCACCTTTAGAATTATTTTTATTTCATTAAAAATAAATTGTCTGTTGCTTGTGTGCATGTTTTATGGTTGTTTTATATATATTAGTTATTTAGGCTATTATATATATATATATTGGGTTGATTGATTGGTTGGATTCCCGCAGTCTCATTAGCGGATGCCCGCAGTTTCATAGCGGATGATTACCCTATACGCCCCACGCTATGATTAGTGGATGACCTTCTATACCGCGATATTCTGCCACGAAGCAGAATTGGTATTATTTATGTGCTAACATCTGTGGATGCAGGAAAACAGGTTGGAGGAATCCAACTGGATTCCTCAAAAATATATTATCTGTTTGTTTGTTGTTTGTTTGATTTCATATATATATTCATATATGATGTGTTAAAAATCAAATGATTGAAAATTGGGTGATTTGATTGTTTTAAATGTCACTGGGCTTAAGTAATGATATTTAAAAATATCGTGGAAGGATATTTGAGAATTTAAAAGGGAAAATTCTATTTTTAAATAGAATTTGAATTTTAGATGGGAATAAAAACATAAACTTGTTTTGAAAAATAAAACAAGTAGTTCTTTATAAGCGAAGGTTATAAATAGTTCCTTTATAACGAAGTTATAAATAAAGTGAAAGAATTATCATTTGATAAATAGAAATACAAGCGTGAAATTGGAATTTTGAAATGAAATTTCAAAACAGAATGTGAAATGAAATTTTTAAATATATAACTCAAATGAAAGTTGAGTATAATATTTGACTTTTAAAAGGGAATTTAAATATTTGAATTTTAAGAGGAGATTGAATATTAGAAATTCAAATAGAAGTTCAAATAGAACTTGAATAGATGAAATTAGAATAGAATTTGAATTCAAGGAATTAAATAAGATTTGAATCCAAAGGAATTCGAATAAAGAAATTCAAATGGAGATTTGAATGTAGAATTTCAAAATAGAGTTTGAAATATAAAATTTCAAAGAAGAATTTAAATAGAATTTGAAATATAGTATTCCAAAGAAGAATTCAAATATGAAATTTGAATAGAGATTTCAAAGAAGAATTCAAATATGAAATTTGAATAGAGATTTCAAAGAAGAATTCAAATATGAAATTTGAATAGAGATTTGAAATAGAAATACAAGTATTGAGTTTGAACTTGGAATTGAGTATAGAAATTCAAGTAGAAATTTGAATATGAGATTTCAAAATAGAATTTGAAATAAACTTTGAAAATAGGATTTTCGAAGTAGAATTGGAAATAGAATTTCAAATAGGATTTCAAAATAGGAAATCCAAATGGTTTTGAAATGGAATTTGAATTCAAGGGAATTCAAATGGATTTGAGCAAAGAAATTCAAATGGTGTTAAAAATGAGTTTGAATATTAGAATTCAAATGGGGCCGGAAATGAATTTGAATATTAGAATTCAAATGGAAATGGAAAATGAAATTTGAATATAAGAGGTTCAAATTGAATTCAAATAGGATTTGATCTATGGGATTTGAATATGAAATTCAAATGAGTTTTAAACTATGGAATTTTGAATATAGAATTTAAAAAGGAGTTTGAATATTTGAATTTCAATAGAATTCAAATATAGAAATTTGAATATAGAAGTTCCAATGGAATTTAAGTATAAAGTTTGAATAAAAGAATTCAAATGAATTCAAGTATCGAATTTGAATATAGGGAATTCAAATAGAAATTCAAATATTGAATTTGAATATCTAATAGAAAAGGAATTGAAAATTTGAATATGGAATTCAAAGTGAGATGGGAATTTGAATCAAGGAATTCAAATGGAGTAAATGAAGTTGAATTCATTTTAAAGAAGTTTAACGTTTATATTTATAAATATAATTAAAAACGAACTCGCCGCAGCGCTGCAGTTCGTAAAACGGCGATTCGAACTTCAATTGATTATACAGGACTCAATTGAAGTCGGATTTCTTTGAAACAAGAAACGTCAGGACCGATTTGATAATAGTTTTCTAATGAAGGAGAAAAATCTGAATTTCGTCGTATAGATTTTGAGTTATGTCAAAATCAAATTCTTAGAAAAGCAGCGCTATAAACCATTATAAACCATAATGGATTTTATATATAAATATTGGGATTTTTAAGCAAATAAAAATCCGGATTTCCATTTAAAAATCTAGACTTGAGTTAGAAAATAAATGTGAACTCAAGTGAAGTAAAGAAGATAATTTTTGAAACAATAACCATATTTTTGATTATTGAATAGAATTAACTAAAGAAGAATTAGTTAATCGAGTTTGAACTAAAATCGAACTTTGAAAAGTGAAATTTGGGATTGTAAATATATATTCGAAATCGAATATAGAACTAAAATTGAATTTGAATTCAATTGATTGATAAGTAAGTGGAAATATATTTAAAAACGGGTTATATTCAAATATACAAGCGAGATAGACAGAAAGTTAGTTAAAGAATTACTTTAACGAATTGAGTCAAACGAGTGTATGAAGTTGGAATTCAATTTGGTTGTGAGCAGATAAATATTCTATTTGAACATGTTATGTTCAACAAAGAAGTGAAATAGGCAAAAAGGCTAATTAAAGAATAATTGAGCGAAACTGAATTCAAAAGATTCAAAATTGAATTAAAACGAATGGATTGAGTTGCATTGAATTGAAAACAGGTAAACAGGTGTTAGACAGGTATGGGATGAGGTATATGAAGTTTATAAATGTAATGCCCGACAAAAAGGTACATATTTAAATTCATATATGGGTTTTATGCGCCGTATCGGCAAGCCGCTTGGCTTTTCCTTTTTCTTTTTGATTGAGGAAGATACCGGGAAGCTATTTGAAATTTCCCGATGCTCCCGATACAGGGGAGGTTATGGCGAAATTTTCCGGAAATTTAAGGAGTTAGAATATTTTTAAGAGATTTTGATAATTTGAAATCATTGTATCGACGTATTGAATTCGATAGTAAAGTGAATATAAAAATCGAATGTTATAAACAAAAGGGGATAGAGATAAGTGATTGGAATTGTTTCCAATTGCAAATAGAGATTTTTCTAATATATAGAAAATAAAAGGAGTTGATATTTGGAAACGTTTTCCAGATGGCGTAAAGGGCCAAGATTGATTTTTGAAATATTTGGTTAACAAATATTGATAGAGAAAATGGAAAAGTAGTTTAATTAATGAATATTAATTAAAGAGCCCAGTGATTTGTTTGATATGTTTGGATGAAACACTTGTTTTTATTCGATAGTTAAATCACAGACTATCGAAGTTTTTGACCATCGTTGTCAATATGGAGAGACCGGTTGGATTATTATCCGAAGAACCACTCCGTATCGGCATAAGCGTTGCGAACCAGGTATGCTGAATATATTGAAGACGGAGTGAAGTGCAAGGGCTTTTCTATTTATAGAAATAGTGCCTTCGGTTTCGTTCAATCCCAGAACGAACGTAAATGGACGAATGTCTGACAGAGTATTTCCAATGATCAAATGGGTTGGTCTGTATGAATGTATATGGTTGCAACGGATTTATCCCTTAGCATAATATCCAGAATATTTGTGCAAACTCAACTAGTGATTAACGGATCTGACGATGTGGCATTCAAAGTGATTGTGTTATCGATGAATGGTAAGTATGCGTAGCCTCAGGCCTCAACAACCGGGAAAGGACAAAAATCGGGCAGGCAGCATGGCTATGTGGGTCGCACCCATTAGGGTGTATAATCACCTATCTAGAGAAATTCCTTTTGTTTCTAAATCTATCGATTCTGCCCATTCGGGAAACGGTGGTTTGAGTCCAACCGTTGGTGATATACATTCGATACACTCAAGCGAAATGAGTGGTCGGTCATGTGTGGGCCGGGTTGCAAGATGTTCTTGTTGAACCCAGGTGTATTCGTCTCTAGAGATACATCATCGGAAGGTGGTCCCATACCTTGTCATGTTGGAAATCCAATCTCCAATAAGCGCCATGCGGTTTTTGATTTTATGATATATATGTGGAGCGTGAGATGCAAGCGTTCTGCTATTTGGTTATTTACTTGATGTAGACATTATTATAATATCACTGGATTTTCGTATCAAAGTGTTTTGGGTTATAGTAAGGTAAAAACCGTCCATGTTTATGTGTGGGCTGGTCTTACTATTATCTTTTCTTTGAAAGGATTTTTTTTCAAGTTAAACAAGTGATTGGAGTTTACTCACACCAGTCCCATGACTGACCCAGAGTTTATTTTGTTTTGTTTTTCCTAAACTCTTGGGTGCCCAAATTTGTACGGGCAGTCAAGTGTTTCAGGCTTTTACAGATACACTTGGAGGAGCTTGAAGCAGGAGGCTTCAACGTTAGTTATTTAGAGTTACTTCCGCTGGATCAAATGATATGTGTACTCTGATGATGGTATGTATGTATGTACAAAACAGATTTGTATTTCGAAGCTTATGTTATATAATATATTTATTCGTTCCGCTGTGAGTTTGTGATCTTCGTTTTCTTCTATTCTAATATTTCTTTCTTTCTATTTCTCATCCTCTAACTTCTTTCTAATAATGAGTCGTATTTCTGTGTTATTTGGGTTGGACGTGTGGTGTATTTAGTCAACTCAGATAGCTCGGATTTGCGGGCCTTTACAGGTGGTATCAGAGCTTAGGTTGAGCGAATACCTAGGCTTGATGGGGTTGTGCTCATTAGAGATAGGGTCAGTAGTACCCTAGAATGAGTTGAGTGTATATATATACGAGAGAGCGTATTTGTTGGTTGATATAAAAAAAAATTTGTTTTATATTGTGTTGGCTAGTCTGTTGGGTAATTTATGAATTCTGGTCGAATCGTGGGACGCCACGACGTCGATAGGAGTTTCTAAATACTTGAACAGAAGATTTAACACAGTATTGTTTTAAAGTGGGTAAATGAAATAACTTTACCCAAAACTATATTTTTGATATAGAAAGAATAAATTTCTAGAATTATTATTATATGGATGTGTTGAATGTTGATTTCATAATCAAATGAGATTATAAACTTAGAATGGTTATTTAGAACCAAATAGAACTTGTATATGAATAGGATATACAATTGAGACAAATTAAAATTTGATTTCAAACCAGAATTAAGAATTCAAAATCCTGGGAAGTTGAAAAATATTTTTCAAAGTATGTTAAAATAATATAGATTTGTTTTAGAAGGATTTGAAAGAAAATCATTTTTGATGGATTTTGAAATTGTTTAAGCACTGAACTCACTTCGGTGGCTGGGAAATAATTCTGATGATAGTCGCGACATCATCAGTGTTCATTTTCGAGTTTCTAAGTGATAGGTTGCTACCTTAGAAAGTTTTTGACGGAAATTTGTTTGAAAGAAAACAAATTGGTTTGAATATGCAAATGTTTTGAATTCGAGATGGAAATAAATATATGTATATATTTATGGGTTTTCAAAAGAATTTGAAAAGAAAAACCCAGGGATTTGAATTCTGGAATTGAAATTTAACTTAAACAAGTTAAATGGGTCGAAGTGAATGAATTAAATAAAATCCATTTGAATTGGTTTAATAGAACATAGATTGGATATAAATGGATTGATCGTAGATCATTCGAATCAAATGTGTGAAGACCAAAAGTTTTGGTTGGAGTTAATTTGTTGAAATATGAGGAATTGAGCTTCAACATAAGTGAGGTTTTGAAAAGTAATAGGTTTGTACCATTTTCCTATCTTAGCAATTTCGAGGACGAAATTATTTTAAGGGGGAAAGAATGTAACGACCCGGATTTTTAGCCAGTTAATATTAAGTATTTAAATTTATTTTAATTATTTAATTAGAATAATAAGTTGATTTTTATATTGAATTTATCAATTTAATAATCGGTATATGAATAATTATCTAGTATATTTAATTAGCATATTATGGAAACGATAAATAATTGGATTCAGAATTCAAAACTGAATCTAAAAGATTCAAATGGCTAATATAAATTATATATTGAATTATAACGATAGTTATCGATAATTTAAATTGTTTGAAACCATTTATATTTTAAATTGAATTTAATTTAAATCGTTAATTTAAATTGTTATTTCCTCCATTTAGTCGAATTAAATTACAGAGTCGGTTCCGTGAATTTTAAAATAACACCATAATCTGAAGACGTAAATCGCTACGTTAAAATAGCAGTTCGGGTACCACGAGATATTTTACGTTAATTAATTTAAAACAAAATCTAGTCAAATCTGATTAATATCAGCCACCCGACGTTTGCAGAAGCCGACCTATATTCAAAATAACACCATGTGAACGCACAGACCTATGATCTCCTCGAGCTGAAATTACTGTCTTCTTCCTTTGATGTCTAGGAAACCAGTGTTTAATAGCAATTGTACGATGGTCCCCTTTCTCACTTATATAAATGGAACCCATCGCCTTTGTTTTCCTATTTCTGAAGCTTATTCGAGTATCTACCTTCCTCCTTTTCGTTATTCCACTTTCTGTTTCCAGGCAAACCAAACCGCAAAACCAAATTAGGAAATCGCGAACTCGAATCGCGATAAACCCTGGATCCTCCTGACGCACGACAATAGGATGGGGTCGCGATTCAGAGCAAGGAGCTCGATTTGGGCTCCAGAACGCGATCGCAACTGAACGTCTCGACTTCGGTTTTTGGCTTCGGGGAAGGAAGAGCATCTAATGTTGTTGTGTATGGATGCTGCGATACTAGGAGGGAGATCGACGTTGGGTTGTT
This sequence comes from Allium sativum, assembly GCA_030737875.1. Taxonomy (NCBI): domain Eukaryota; kingdom Viridiplantae; phylum Streptophyta; class Magnoliopsida; order Asparagales; family Amaryllidaceae; genus Allium; species Allium sativum. Next base: position 49,418 of record JASFAX010000408.1, read on the forward strand.
GCATCTGGTGGAGTGCGATGTCTGAGGGGATTTCAATTTCTGGAAGGGCGGAGCTGTATTGGAGTTGCGCGCGAATGGAGATGACGGTTAGGGCGGGGCTGCGATGACCTACAGGGGAAACTTCAGTGATGATGGCGTACTGGAGCTCGGTAATGGTTTTGGTGGGATTCGAGTTTGTGGAACTTGAATGGGATGATGATGGGGCAGGAGCGATGGAAGAGGGAAGCTGCCAGTAAGGTGTTCGATCAAAGGCCATAATGGATGACCGCTGTTTTGAAGCTAATTCAAGTGGAAATGGATCAACGACTTTTGATTCGCTTTGTAATTAATCAAGGACAGCAAGGTATACGTTTTATGGATTTTAAATTACGTAGAACTAATTTATTTACTATCATAGTTAATTTAAAATAAATAGAGTTTAATCGATAAATTAAATTAAATAACTATAGGTGATAAATTCATTTGAGACAAGTAGATGCGTAGTCGAGATGTGGAAATATCAACTGGGTATTCAACGCAAATGAAATCAGGTGAGTAAATCTCACTCACCTTTAGAATTATTTTTATTTCATTAAAAATAAATTGTCTGTTGCTTGTGTGCATGTTTTATGGTTGTTTTATATATATTAGTTATTTAGGCTATTATATATATATATATATTGGGTTGATTGATTGGTTGGATTCCCGCAGTCTCATTAGCGGATGCCCGCAGTTTCATAGCGGATGATTACCCTATACGCCCCACGCTATGATTAGTGGATGACCTTCTATACCGCGATATTCTGCCACGAAGCAGAATTGGTATTATTTATGTGCTAACATCTGTGGATGCAGGAAAACAGGTTGGAGGAATCCAACTGGATTCCTCAAAAATATATTATCTGTTTGTTTGTTGTTTGTTTGATTTCATATATATATTCATATATGATGTGTTAAAAATCAAATGATTGAAAATTGGGTGATTTGATTGTTTTAAATGTCACTAGGCTTAAGTAATGATATTTAAAAATATCGTGGAAGGATATTTGAGAATTTAAAAGGGAAAATTCTATTTTTAAATAGAATTTGAATTTTAGATGGGAATAAAAACATAAACTTGTTTTGAAAAATAAAACAAGTAGTTCTTTATAAGCGAAGGTTATAAATAGTTCCTTTATAACGAAGTTATAAATAAAGTGAAAGAATTATCATTTGATAAATAGAAATACAAGCGTGAAATTGGAATTTTGAAATGAAATTTCAAAACAGAATGTGAAATGAAATTTTTAAATATATAACTCAAATGAAAGTTGAGTATAATATTTGACTTTTAAAAGGGAATTTAAATATTTGAATTTTAAGAGGAGATTGAATATTAGAAATTCAAATAGAAGTTCAAATAGAACTTGAATAGATGAAATTAGAATAGAATTTGAATTCAAGGAATTAAATAAGATTTGAATCCAAAGGAATTCGAATAAAGAAATTCAAATGGAGATTTGAATGTAGAATTTCAAAATAGAGTTTGAAATATAAAATTTCAAAGAAGAATTTAAATAGAATTTGAAATATAGTATTCCAAAGAAGAATTCAAATATGAAATTTGAATAGAGATTTCAAAGAAGAATTCAAATATGAAATTTGAATAGAGATTTCAAAGAAGAATTCAAATATGAAATTTGAATAGAGATTTGAAATAGAAATACAAGTATTGAGTTTGAACTTGGAATTGAGTATAGAAATTCAAGTAGAAATTTGAATATGAGATTTCAAAATAGAATTTGAAATAAACTTTGAAAATAGGATTTTCGAAGTAGAATTGGAAATAGAATTTCAAATAGGATTTCAAAATAGGAAATCCAAATGGTTTTGAAATGGAATTTGAATTCAAGGGAATTCAAATGGATTTGAGCAAAGAAATTCAAATGGTGTTAAAAATGAGTTTGAATATTAGAATTCAAATGGGGCCGGAAATGAATTTGAATATTAGAATTCAAATGGAAATGGAAAATGAAATTTGAATATAAGAGGTTCAAATTGAATTCAAATAGGATTTGATCTATGGGATTTGAATATGAAATTCAAATGAGTTTTAAACTATGGAATTTTGAATATAGAATTTAAAAAGGAGTTTGAATATTTGAATTTCAATAGAATTCAAATATAGAAATTTGAATATAGAAGTTCCAATGGAATTTAAGTATAAAGTTTGAATAAAAGAATTCAAATGAATTCAAGTATCGAATTTGAATATAGGGAATTCAAATAGAAATTCAAATATTGAATTTGAATATCTAATAGAAAAGGAATTGAAAATTTGAATATGGAATTCAAAGTGAGATGGGAATTTGAATCAAGGAATTCAAATGGAGTAAATGAAGTTGAATTCATTTTAAAGAAGTTTAACGTTTATATTTATAAATATAATTAAAAACGAACTCGCCGCAGCGCTGCAGTTCGTAAAACGGCGATTCGAACTTCAATTGATTATACAGGACTCAATTGAAGTCGGATTTCTTTGAAACAAGAAACGTCAGGACCGATTTGATAATAGTTTTCTAATGAAGGAGAAAAATCTGAATTTCGTCGTATAGATTTTGAGTTATGTCAAAATCAAATTCTTAGAAAAGCAGCGCTATAAACCATTATAAACCATAATGGATTTTATATATAAATATTGGGATTTTTAAGCAAATAAAAATCCGGATTTCCATTTAAAAATCTAGACTTGAGTTAGAAAATAAATGTGAACTCAAGTGAAGTAAAGAAGATAATTTTTGAAACAATAACCATATTTTTGATTATTGAATAGAATTAACTAAAGAAGAATTAGTTAATCGAGTTTGAACTAAAATCGAACTTTGAAAAGTGAAATTTGGGATTGTAAATATATATTCGAAATCGAATATAGAACTAAAATTGAATTTGAATTCAATTGATTGATAAGTAAGTGGAAATATATTTAAAAACGGGTTATATTCAAATATACAAGCGAGATAGACAGAAAGTTAGTTAAAGAATTACTTTAACGAATTGAGTCAAACGAGTGTATGAAGTTGGAATTCAATTTGGTTGTGAGCAGATAAATATTCTATTTGAACATGTTATGTTCAACAAAGAAGTGAAATAGGCAAAAAGGCTAATTAAAGAATAATTGAGCGAAACTGAATTCAAAAGATTCAAAATTGAATTAAAACGAATGGATTGAGTTGCATTGAATTGAAAACAGGTAAACAGGTGTTAGACAGGTATGGGATGAGGTATATGAAGTTTATAAATGTAATGCCCGACAAAAAGGTACATATTTAAATTCATATATGGGTTTTATGCGCCGTATCGGCAAGCCGCTTGGCTTTTCCTTTTTCTTTTTGATTGAGGAAGATACCGGGAAGCTATTTGAAATTTCCCGATGCTCCCGATACAGGGGAGGTTATGGCGAAATTTTCCGGAAATTTAAGGAGTTAGAATATTTTTAAGAGATTTTGATAATTTGAAATCATTGTATCGACGTATTGAATTCGATAGTAAAGTGAATATAAAAATCGAATGTTATAAACAAAAGGGGATAGAGATAAGTGATTGGAATTGTTTCCAATTGCAAATAGAGATTTTTCTAATATATAGAAAATAAAAGGAGTTGATATTTGGAAACGTTTTCCAGATGGCGTAAAGGGCCAAGATTGATTTTTGAAATATTTGGTTAACAAATATTGATAGAGAAAATGGAAAAGTAGTTTAATTAATGAATATTAATTAAAGAGCCCAGTGATTTGTTTGATATGTTTGGATGAAACACTTGTTTTTATTCGATAGTTAAATCACAGACTATCGAAGTTTTTGACCATCGTTGTCAATATGGAGAGACCGGTTGGATTATTATCCGAAGAACCACTCCGTATCGGCATAAGCGTTGCGAACCAGGTATGCTGAATATATTGAAGACGGAGTGAAGTGCAAGGGCTTTTCTATTTATAGAAATAGTGCCTTCGGTTTCGTTCAATCCCAGAACGAACGTAAATGGACGAATGTCTGACAGAGTATTTCCAATGATCAAATGGGTTGGTCTGTATGAATGTATATGGTTGCAACGGATTTATCCCTTAGCATAATATCCAGAATATTTGTGCAAACTCAACTAGTGATTAACGGATCTGACGATGTGGCATTCAAAGTGATTGTGTTATCGATGAATGGTAAGTATGCGTAGCCTCAGGCCTCAACAACCGGGAAAGGACAAAAATCGGGCAGGCAGCATGGCTATGTGGGTCGCACCCATTAGGGTGTATAATCACCTATCTAGAGAAATTCCTTTTGTTTCTAAATCTATCGATTCTGCCCATTCGGGAAACGGTGGTTTGAGTCCAACCGTTGGTGATATACATTCGATACACTCAAGCGAAATGAGTGGTCGGTCATGTGTGGGCCGGGTTGCAAGATGTTCTTGTTGAACCCAGGTGTATTCGTCTCTAGAGATACATCATCGGAAGGTGGTCCCATACCTTGTCATGTTGGAAATCCAATCTCCAATAAGCGCCATGCGGTTTTTGATTTTATGATATATATGTGGAGCGTGAGATGCAAGCGTTCTGCTATTTGGTTATTTACTTGATGTAGACATTATTATAATATCACTGGATTTTCGTATCAAAGTGTTTTGGGTTATAGTAAGGTAAAAACCGTCCATGTTTATGTGTGGGCTGGTCTTACTATTATCTTTTCTTTGAAAGGATTTTTTTTCAAGTTAAACAAGTGATTGGAGTTTACTCACACCAGTCCCATGACTGACCCAGAGTTTATTTTGTTTTGTTTTTCCTAAACTCTTGGGTGCCCAAATTTGTACGGGCAGTCAAGTGTTTCAGGCTTTTACAGATACACTTGGAGGAGCTTGAAGCAGGAGGCTTCAACGTTAGTTATTTAGAGTTACTTCCGCTGGATCAAATGATATGTGTACTCTGATGATGGTATGTATGTATGTACAAAACAGATTTGTATTTCGAAGCTTATGTTATATAATATATTTATTCGTTCCGCTGTGAGTTTGTGATCTTCGTTTTCTTCTATTCTAATATTTCTTTCTTTCTATTTCTCATCCTCTAACTTCTTTCTAATAATGAGTCGTATTTCTGTGTTATTTGGGTTGGACGTGTGGTGTATTTAGTCAACTCAGATAGCTCGGATTTGCGGGCCTTTACACAAGCCATCCATGGTCTGTGGATGACGAGTGTCGGGTGATGCTAAGCACCGTCTGCATCCTAGTATATATATATAACTAGAAAAAGAAATTTAGAGTGAGAAGTTCTCACCGATTAGATAAACCAACGCCTCGACTCTTCATATGTAGAAATCTTCGTCGTTCTCTCCTTTTTTCACTTTCATTGCCCGTATTCAATACATATATAAAAATCGAATTTTTACTTTGCTACCATATGGATGAAAATTCTATTTTTACATTGCTACTATATAGATAAAAGTTCTATTTTTACATCGCTACTATATAGATAAAATTCTATTTTTACATTGCTACTATATAGATAAAAATTCTATTTTTACATTGCTATTATATAGATAAAAATTCTATTTTTACATTGCTATTATATAGATAAAAATTCTATATTTACATCGCTATTATATAGATAAAAATTCTATTTTTACATCGCTATTCAATATATAAAGTTTCAACCTTTTCTAATATAAAGATTTGCCTTTCAAAAATAAATATTTCGACTTTTCAAAAATAAATATTTCGCCTTTTCAAAAATAAATATTTCGCCTTTTCAAAAATAAATATTACATTTTTATTCTCACTACTATATAAAGATCAAATTTTTTTATTATCTATTATATAAAAATCATATTTTTAACCTTCTACTAATATAAAAATTATATTATTATTATTATTTTCCTTACTTGCTTCCTTTATGTTTTTTTTATAAAAACAGTGCTACATATATATTTTTTAAAAACCATAACTTTCTTTGTATAAATAAAATTGTCCCCTTTTATAATTAAAAATCGTATTTTCCTCTAATAAAAAATCCAACTTTCCAATATTAAAAATGTAAACTTTTCTATATTAAAAATATGAACTAAAACCGAAGAAAAGAGGAGAACTTACAGCAAGATTTTATAAGAGGGGAAAGGGGTTTGATCGCTGCTCGTGTGGGGGTGCTCAGGAGGGGCACGAATGGGAGGTTATGGGGGTGTGCGGTTTTTGAAGAAGGAGGAAGAAGAAGAAGCAGCGGCGGCAGCAACAGGAGGGGGGTCGAGGTAGGCGTTGCGGTGGAGGATTGAGGGGGGGGCGTTGCGGTTCTTCGATGGAGGAGAGGGGGAGTCTGGTCGGTGGCGGCCGCCTCCTAGTGGTTGGGCGGCGTCGAGGCGATCGATCGCTTGGGGGAGATCGCGATTCCCACCCCCCCTTTTTTTTTTACTTTTCTGTTGAATCGATTTTGAACGGGGGGAGGGGGGGCAGAGAAGCTAAAAGGGAGAGGTTTTTTTTTATTTAATTTACAAAAAGTTGACTTTTTCATACGACCTCTAAACGAGGCCCACCGCCTGTCGTCCATAGCTAATTACCCCCATTCTGAACACAACGGGATATGTATCGTAAGCTGATTCGATCGTTACAATCAGTTTTCGTCAAAATCAACGTATAACTCTATATATTGAATTTGAACGCGCATTTCAATTTACTGGGGACACATACTAACTCTATAAATTCCTAAAAAATATTTTCTGGCTTCGTATTGACGATACGGTCCTAACAAAACTAGTTTCGTCGAATTCTGAGACCATTGGAAAAATGGCCATTTTCCAGTCGATTAAAATCAACTGAAACTGGTCAAACGCGTTTTCCTTTGCCACGCTCACATATTGATCGAAAAATTACGAAATTTGGAATCTAGCAATAATTTGACATCACGGATCCAGCAAAAGTAGTTTCGTTGAAATCCGAGGTCATTTGCAAAATGTCTATTTTTAAGGGCCTGAATTCCATAGCGACTATTCAGAATTTTCAACTGGACATATCTTTTGATCCCCGCTATGAAATTTCAATTTTTCGGATTCGTTGGCAAGACATCCTCAAATAGATCCTAATGTTTTTGGTTTCACTAAAATCTGGTTTGTTTTGCACCCGGTATGTTCAATTGAAGTTTGAAATCGAATTATCGAACTACCGCGCCATTTTCAATTCTATTTATAATTAAAATAATTATTTAAATTCTAACGACGACGTATATAACTATATACGTTCGAATTCCATTCAAAATAAATTTCTCATCGTTTTTATTTAAAATAATTCATTTTAAATGTTCAAAATTCGTTAAAATTGCCAAAATAAAAATTTTAAACTGGCTCGCATTTCCGGGTTGTTACATTACCTCACGAAGCAAGCTACAGGAATCATCGACAATATTTATTTCGATAAAATCCCCAAAATCCAAACTACATACTAAATCACCTCCCGTATCCATATCTGAACTCGGATTCATCAATCTCTACTTAAACCTCACCATATATCGAACCCTAGGTAGCTCTGTATATTTTAGCAGTGGACAAACAGCCGTTCGAACCCCCTAAGGCTTATACTAATTTGAAGAACACATTAGCTGGGGTCTAAATATATGAGGATTTGGATTTATAGATTTTTGTATGAATTACTTATGATTTTTGAAGATCGATATTATACGTTTTCTTTTGTTTACTAGAGGCGCGACTTTCCCTTGACCAGAGAATGAAAATGAAATTAGGTTAGAAAAATAGTGGCATATTTATATAGAGAAAATATTATTTTTATATTTAATATTTTATTTATTTTTAATCAAACGCTATTTGTATTTATTATTAAAAATCCCTGTGATCACACATGATACCCAAAAATCACGAAAATGGACACGTAGCTACAGTTCAACATTACAGACCCAACGAAACTTGTTTCGTCAAATTCCGAATCCATTTGCTCACACAGCGTATTTTTAAAGTCAAATTATTGACTGTTTTTCACATTAAAATCCCATACGGCCACATACTAACTCCAAAAATCACGAAAATTGAAATCTAACAATAATTTGAAATTACGGATCCAACAAAATTAGTTTTGTCAAAAACAGAGTTCGTTTGCAAAACTGGCTATTTTTAAAGCTTTAAATAAATCCTTTTTATATATTTATATGTTTAAAAATAATTAAATTAAATATTTATAAATAAATATTATTGTATATATTCACACTAGAATATCATACAACTCCCAAAATAAATATATATGGAGTTATAACTCGATATTTCAAATCCGGGTGAAATCTGTATTAATTTATATTAAAAATCCATTTAAATTATAAACTAATTATAAAGGAATTCCATAGCAACTTTTCAAAAATTTGATTTGGACATAAATCAAAATCTACACGATGAAATCCCGATTTTTCTCTTCCATTAGAAAAATATACTTCACCAGCTCCGAACATTTCTTGTTTCACAGAAATCCGATTTAAAACTGATTTTGTATTTTCAATTGAAGTTCAAATCGCCAAATTACGAACTGCAGCCCCATTTCGAGCTCGATTATAATTATAATATAATTATACGTTCAAACTTCGTTTAAATAATATATTCGTTATTATAATTCAATTCTAAACTAAATTAAATATTATAAATAATCCAATTCACATAATATTGTCAATTCACTATTTCCAACTACTTCAGAAATAAATATATTATTCTATTATTTATATTAATTAAATATTCACTATTATCTAATTCTGGTCACTTTAAATTACCAAACCATTATTTAAATAATTAAATAAATTATTTATTATCCGTTAAAAAATAAGGGTCGTTACACCAAATATTACTCCCATGAACATAGACCCACTCAAAGCCATCGATGCCTCGAGCAACCTGGAGTCTAATGATTGTATTCAAGAAGATACAACAAGGAAAAAAAGAGGGAAAACAATGATGTCAACGTTTACTTTGAGAAGTTGAATTCAACGATCGAGGTCAACCAGTAGGCTCCAACTCTAAGCACTAGTCATCCTATCTTGGTACCGTAGCAAGGGAGATGGTACCTTTGACCATTTCAGATTGGAAAAAAGCCGATGCAAACTTAAAGAAAGATATATGAGTATGAAATATGTTATCATACCACTGTTATACTGGTTATAATTAAGCTTGATTTTTCTTGATATTTTGCAGAGTTTTAATGGACTTGATTTATCTTCATATACCCCTGTTATACCACTATTATACCACTGTTATACATGTTGAAAAGGATTTGTAACCTGTTTTGTATAAAAACAATGTGCTAGTTAATTTTATGAGAACATTCTATTTATTTCATGTTATTTTTGTTTTGCAGTCAGGATTCATGGTAGATGAAACAAACAAAGACTTATTGCTTAAGATGGTGGGAGTACGATGGAGAGACGCAAAGTTTAGAGGCTTATTGCTTAAGATGGTGGGGGTACGATGGAGAGAGGCAAAGTATAGATTAGTTTCCGCTATTAAATTAGCTTCTACTCGTCCCGAGTCTTCCACTAGATTAGCAATGTTAAGACCAGGAACAATAGAAAATGTTCAAGAGTGGAACGACTTTGTTAAGGAAAGCTGCCAGAGGAATTTGAGGTAATAATTTTGTATTGTATTCATTACGAAATAATGGTAAATTATAGTTTATTAATGTATTTCTCCTATGTAGGAAACTAGCAAAAAAATTCAAAGAAATGATAGGTAAGATTAAAATTCCACATACAATGAGCAGAAAGGGTTATCTGTGATGGTAAGAAATGCACATACGTGTACGTCGGTGATATTTTTTTTCTTTGTTACTACCTCTTACTATTTTATTATTTGTAGAAAAAGGAAAGTGGAGTATTAGATATTAGCAGAGATGAGCTATGGTGCAAAGCATATACAAAGAAAAATGGAGACCCACCGAATTCCATTACTACTGATTGCATCGTAAGTTTTTTTCCCTTGGTTCTACCTTTAAAATCTTTTGAATAGAATAGAAGTTTACAGCTTATAATGTAATACACTGGTCTACGTTTCTTTCTTGGGATCTCCTAAGCTTTTGATGCGGGCCTTTCTGAACCTAGAAGAATTCCTATATGCAATACTAATGCATTCAATGCTTAAACCTGTTTGAGATAGTTATGTGGTCGTAAGCATATCTGTTACTGGATAGAGCTATAAACTTGTAATATACTTGAATTACTTATAACGTTGTTCTTAATAATAGCTTTGTTTGCAACTCTTTGCTTTCTCTTCAAAAAAACAAAATGATATCTGTAACTTTGAATAGAATAGAACAAATTCTTACTATTATTATTGACTCACATCATATTTTTATACCTATAACTTTGGATATGTTCTAATTTATATCTTAAAGCTAAGTGGCAATAAATTTACCATCGTTGAACATTGATGGGTGGTAGTTTATTCATATTTCATTTTCTTGAAATAGTATATTTTAATTTGTAGGCTAAGATAAAAGAGCCCCACGATAATGCTAGAGCTCTCATGGAACAGCATCAGCAAGTGGAGATGGGGTGTCTCATGTTTTTGGAAATGAACATAGGGGAAGGGTAAGAGGACTAGGTTTTGGTGTACTTCCATCTTGAATGGGTATTTATTCGAGTAGTTCAAAAAAAGTAACTGCATTGGAAAATCAGGTAACTCATTTGTCAGCTAGAGTAGACGAGCTAGCTAATTTGGTTATGACAGTAAGTTTATATACAGTTAATTAGCTATTGTTATTAAAATTGCGATATGTGCTTATGAATCATCGAGTCATCTCTTGCACTTTTGCAGAGAAGAAGTGATAATATGGTGGAAATGGGGGCTCCTCATACTCAAACTCCTTATACTCAAACTCCTCATACTCAAACTCCTCAGGTTAGAATATATAATTTTATCATGTTATTTGTTAGAAAAATAAACTATGTTCACATGTATGGTGCAAGGAGACCATAGTGCCATTTTAATATTATGCTTGCCACTATCACAAAAGTCTCCAGATATCATTTCTTATCACACTTTGTTTCAAAAAAAGCATTCTATGTTTCTGAATGATGTTGTGGATACGGCTAAATGCACAGAAGAGTGCGCATCAAAACTAATCATTTAATTAATGCGTCAAAGGCTGAGTTGAAAATAAAACCACGCCTAATTGGAACAAATACTGAGAATGAAGGTACGCAACCAGGTGTTAAGTAAAAAGTAGAGGGATGTCCACATCTAGTTTCGACAATGTCCGTCAATAAGTAAACATGATAAACCCCTTATTTTCTTCAAGCGTGTCAAAACTGTACACATATTGGTAGACCAAGACCAGCTCCAAAATATCAAACACTCTGCAGTCTTATTCACATATATAATCGTATTATCATCACATGCTCATGTAGTACGCGTATGAAAATAATAATAATAACTATAAAAGAACAACCATTAGTTGGGAAGTTGTAAGGATATCATTTGATGACGTATATGCAAAACAGTTTTACTTCAAATACAAGGAACACACAGATTTTATTTTTGCTAATTTTCCGCTGTTTTGCTTTTTAATAGGAATGTCTAACGTAACCCTCACATCAATAAAAACATCATAATCTGAGCGGATTATACCGAACGGAGTATATTAACATGTCATTAGAATGGAAAAATCGATCCAAGAAAAGCGTCTAACACTACGAATTAAAATTTTGATTGGGGTATCTAAGACGTGATCTTTAATTTATTTGATCTGTAATATAATAATTAGTAAAAAAATCAACAATATTTTTCAATAATTAGTAAAATAAATTGAAAAAAAATTATAAAGTGATCGAATTCATTTCTATGAAACTCAATAATCTAGAGTACTTTGATAAGACACCAATGCAACAAACGAAATTTCAAACAAACCTAATTTACAAATGTTATTAATTATAAAATTCATAAATTGTAAATTTCAATAATTTATTAAATTTACATATTTAAATCACCCAACCTTTTCCATTTATATTAACGAATCATTTATCATGTCCTCTTTTGTAAAGCATCAAACACATAACGAATCGCAAAACGAGATAATAATACTACGAAATGTTCCTAAATGTAGAAAAGGCTAGAGAAAAGTTTTTGTTGTTCAAGCCAGGAGCATATACAGGGTCACAAGAATACTTGTCGTACCAATATCCCTTAGCAAATCTTTAAATCTGTTTAAAACACATTCAATTCATGCCAGAAACCAGAAGGAAAAAACCTGTTTAAGCCAGGAGCATCTACAGGCTATATGTTTTGAAATTTTTGTTTTTATAACATGATTGTGCTGGTATAAGCGATAAACCAGAAGTTCAAAATCATTAACACTATCGCACAAGTGATGTTTGTATATTTAAGATGTTGTTTGTATAAGCCATAAACCAGAAGTGTTGTTTGTATATTAGGAATTTACAAAACATTGCAGACTAAATAAATACTGCTTATTTTTTGCTTGCAGTCACGTCGCTCGAGTAATAGTCTGCATATTCAATTTGATCGGGTTGTTGTAGATGGTTTGTTGAAAAGAAAGTGCAAGCTGTTGAGTTGGCATAATAATGTAGCAGCCGAGGGGATGATAGCAAGTACTGATGATGATACTTTAGTGCGTTTTGTTAAACTTGGAGCAGATGCTTGGAAGGTACGGGTGAATGTTGCTGTGGAACCAGACGCCTTTCTGTTTAGGCCAAATTCAGAGATGACCACTATCAAGGAGGTTGTTGGATCAGTAGTGGCATAGCATAAGGACTTCAACTCCTTAGTCTAGTATGATAGTATGTAGAATATATTATATTATATATTATATTAGTAGATGATAGTTATGATTGTTAATGTTTTGTGTGTGGCTGTCATGGAAACTTATCTGATCTTTTGGGATGTGAATATTATGACTTATGTAAACTTATCTAAGTCTTTTGGGATGTGAATATTATAACTACAGAAACTTATCTAAGTCTTTTGGGATGTGGTGTTTTATCTAATCTTTTCTGTATGTGATTTTCTATATGTGAATATTATACGCTATTGGTCCGCAAGGCTGCTACAGCAAAAAAAAATTATTCGTAATTACAGTGCAACGGTCAAATGTAGTTGTTAAAATAAATTTCACAACGAAAGTAGTATGTTGTCAAAGACTCATGAAACGACCTAGACTTCCCCGATCCCCAAAGAGACGGAGGATCCCGGATTGTAATGAGAACACGACACATCATAACACAAACATGAGAACATTTCATTGCTACTACAATAATTTACATCAGAGTACAAGAATATATCGGAGTTCAGATAAATAATATACAGCGGAAAATAAATATCAGAGATTTACAAATTACCAAAAAAACGACAATATATATACATAAATACAATGCATAATGGAAAACATCAACTACCACAACAAAAAGAAATACACGGATATAAAGCATTCCGAATATAGCTCTAGCCATAGTCCAGGATCCTATGAAAAGAAATATTTGCGAAAATCAAAACTACTAGTTGCCCGTGTAGAAAAATATGGGCACTTAGACTTTAGGTGGAAACAATAAACTCCGAGTTAGTCATGGGACTGGTGTGAGAAATAAAATAGTTAATAACTTTATTTTAAAGTTGGGTAAATCAAGGGACCACGTCGTATAACACGGAACGGGTTCACTTCCATGAATACCATAAAACCAACAGCGCAATGCTAAAAGGAAAATTGAAGCCATTATAAGACTTAGGTCCCATCACACAATGCAAACACAAACCAGAGGATAGAGTTTTACCTTATAATGGCGAAACATGCTTGGTACGCGAAATTTATCCTTTATTATTACTATAAGTGAAGAAATCAACTTCAATATAAATGTATCAATCATAGATGGCATAGTACCCCATCTTACTTGTAACAACCCGTATTTTTGAATAACATGTTATAATGTAAATCAAGGCAGAATTAAATTGTAAAATCTGAATCAAGGGAAACGGGCTGTGCCATTGCGTTCGTCTCGGAAAAATACGCGAAATAGAGTCCGAGTTTTCGAAAAACGGAGTCCGTATGACCAAGTTATGGCCCAATGAAGTTTTCAGAAAATTCCAAGCCCGAAAACAGTTCAAATTCGAATTCAGATTCAATTGCAACCAAGGCAGAATGGGCGGGAATTTTCCCGCCCCAGGCAGGGTCGACACAGGGGTCGACACTAGTGTCGACACCCCCCCCCCAATGGGTCGACACCCATGTCGACCCAGGGGTCGACCCCCCCCCCCCCCCCCCCGGTCGGACCAGTTTTTCTGGTGCACCATTTTGACATGTTGGGTCTTGTTCTAGAAGTTTCTGACGGGAGTTGATGGCTCAGATTCGATTTAGGGTTAATCCTATGGTCTAAACTACCCCTAATCTCTATAAAAAGACCCCTAGACTTAGCCTAAACCCTCATTAATCATTCCTACAACTAAATGCTGCCCAAATGTTCACTAATCATGGCCTCCACCTTCTTCATGAGAGCATGAGTGTCTTAAATCAATCTATGTCATAAAGGAGCCATCTT